>JAHWFP010089656.1:0-10804 GCA_023313725.1 Lithobius niger
TGTGTCAGCCCGGTCAACAAGTAAAACTGGTAAAACGTGTGAAAAAAAATTTCCTTCCTAAAATCATGGTAAATAGCCTGAAAGTTGACGTAAACATTAGGTTACATCGATTTGATAGAGAAAGTACAGACACGCTTCACAAAAAGCCTGGTTGGAATGCATAATCTAACTTACTAAGAAAGACTAGCAAAGATCGGTTTAGATTCATTAGAATTAAGACTCTTGACGGCCGATCTGGTCATGACATACCAAATTTTGCACTACACCATGGATTTTAATTACTTTTAGATGTTCCATCTCCGTAACAATAATGTAACGAGAGGTCATAATTTTAAGTTAATTGTTGGAAAAGCTAAATTGGACTGTTGGAAGATTTTCTTCGGACAGCGAGTAGTTGCAGTATGGAACTCTCTCCCAGCACATTTGGTTAATGCCTGTTATGTGTCTGTTTTTAGGAAGAATTTAAAATTAGTTGACCTATCTAGGTTTTTGATTTTAACTGCATTTTACTTTTTTTATTGTACATACTTTTTTTCTTTTAATCTATATGCATTTTTTTTTTTACAAAGGACACAATTTTGCTACACCTGGTCATGGCACGTCCATGTTTCTTTTTATGAAAAAAGCCATAATTTTATTTCACGTATAACTCCACTACTGGGTTCCTTAGACACGTAAATTTTTCATAGCTTCATTTTATTTTTACTGTAAATACTGTGTCACCCGACTGACATTATTTTAACGTGCTGACCCTAAACATAGAAAAAGAAAAAAAATCCCCTCCCTATTTTGAGATCCATCCTATACAAAAATGGTTCAAATGCTTCCCGGAAAAAGGAAAAATGTTATTTGGTGAATATGAATGTATCTTTATTGCATAAAAAAATAATAAATTACAATTTCTGAATTAAGACTTTCTGATTTAGTAAAAAAAAATAATTTTCGACCAACCCTATTTTTTTTAACTGCGTAACGCAAACCAAATTTGTTCTTTTGTTTGGCCTAGTGGAAAATCTGGAAAACTTTAAAGTATTTCAATATACCCTGGCTTTGTTGAGCATTTGCTTTTGTGTTTAGAGGTTGTTATTGTCTTACGGGTAAAATTGTTGCTAATTTTCAAAATGCTGATAAATTTTTTCTGGAAATGCGCAATAGTCTTACCCGTGAGACAACATACCACGCAACAATCCAATCTACGGAACGTTATATGTAACACTGCTAAGGTGTGAACTTTGGTCATACTTACTTTATTGATTTTGTGAAGCTGGCCAATTTACTTTATTGATTTCCTGAGAGTTTACAATTTGTAATTGATTGAGTGTTTACATGAAACATTTTATTTTGTAGGTTGAAAGAGAAAAACTTTTAACTGAAGAAGTGGTAACTCGTGCCCACCAACGAGCAATGTTTGACCGAACGTATGATCAAGAACACATCGATTTGCAACGCAAAAATCAAACACTCGAGGTAAATAATCTTACATACGTGTTCGTGAAATGGTTGTTCAGATGCTGAAAATATTGCGCCCCAGAATCTCCCTTAGGGATGCTCCGTTGAATTTGCGTAGCACTATAAAATATTTCAGTGTTTTTGTTCTTCGTTCACATGTAACATTTTGTGAAATTTGTTATACGTATTGTTTACGTTTTCCACCTGGCGTGACCTCCTTTGCCTACTTTTCATAGTTGCATCATATTTTACCATACTGAAAGTTGATTCATTTTCTTCATAATAGGACAAGGTTAATTAATATAGATCATTGCCTTACACAACTTAAAATACAAATAAAGCACTGTTTTTTTTGCAACTCAGTATTGACAAACAATATTGTGCTACAGTTTCCTGCGAGCAATCTTCTTGAATTGTAGAACACTTTACCTGATGTGTAACTTACAGGCTCAACTGGCTGAACAGGAGCAACAGCATGCTCAACGATTGGCAGAACTAACTAGTCGCCATCGCCAGGAAAAAGAGATGGAAATGGAAAGACTGAGATCGGCTCGAACTCAGGCCGAGCGAACCCTTGAGTCTAGAGAAAGAGCTCACCGACAGAGGGTCGCAGGACTGGAGCAGCAGGTAAGACAGAATGACAGTCTTGGTGACTGAGCATGCATAGCTTTGCCCAAGTCTAATAATGGATCTTTAGCTTGACTGATCATGTACAGGGTTCAAGCCCTCGAAAATCTTAAAAATGCTTGGAAAAACGGTGGGGCATTTTCCAGCCTTAAAAAGTTTCAATTTCAGCATGTCATGTGGAAACTTGCTTGACTATCAGTTTTCAAGAATTTGCTGCCTTAACTTTCACGGTTTAGTTATTGTGCAACTTTGTTGAAACTAGGGATGTGCAATACTCGAAAAATTCGAGCCGAGCCGAGTATGAAACTCGTACTCCAACTCGGCTCGCTGCTCGCGTCCGTACTCGAAAAACTCGAACCCGGCGAAAATGCGATAATGTTGCCAATTTTTGACCGATTTTGACATTCCATTATACCAAATCGATCGTCTCGGCGAGACCTTTCCAGTGGTGCAGATTAAAAATCAGTAACTGAAACCATTTTCAAGTTATCTCCTTAAAACTTGAAAACCATGACCCACATGGTCAACTAAACACCATCTTTGTTCTTATTATCTTAACAAATCGAAGAGAAAGCTGCAAACAAAATATTTCCATCAAATACTCGTACTCGGCTCGATGTTCGATTCTTCTGCTGTAAACTCAGCCCGGCTCGACTCGAATTAAAATTTGTCTACTCGCACATCCCTAGTTGAAAAGGTTGTGTGTAAAATACCCCTACCGAATTAAGTTAGCCTATTCACTGGCTTTATTTTAGCATTAGAGTGGACATACGATTGAATCAGTTGTGTAGCTAGCTCGGTGTGTGCCCCCTGCAGAAGTACAAAATGCACCTCCTTCCCCAATAAAAAAAAAATTAAAAAGAATTAACCACTAAACTAATACAGCACAGTACGCTAACTAGTGAACCAACTAGTGTCACAGTCAGATAGCCTCTTTAGCTTCCAAATTTGAAATTTCCCTACGTGCAACTTTTATTTCTTGCTTTTGCCTCAGAAGATTCATCAATTAGGTCCTAACACCCATTATTTATGGCACCCCCTCCTTCAGTGCTTAGAAGAGACTACGGCGATTTTGCTACACAGCAGTAACTTTACGTTTTAATCGACTCAAAAAAAAATTACCGTAATTAAAAAAAAAAACGTTTCATGATGAGGCAACGCCACCCACAATGGTGGGCCCCCCTTCTCCCCCCCCCCCCCCACTGCTGTAATCCCACGCAAAGTAGTTTTTTCTGACTTCAGGAAAGGACTTTAAAAATTTTAGTTAATGAAGACAACATGAAGGTCACATAAGACTAATTTGTATCAACAATAATTTACATACAGTTAATTAAACAATTCTTGCACAAACTAAAACAACAAGATTACAAAAGGTTTATGAGTAAATGAAAATCGAGTGATCGTTTTTACTTTGGAGATGATTGACTTGTGAACACATGCTTGCGCTACTTCCAAAATGTTTAACTCTGTCGAGTGCTAATTTTCAACTAACAATGGGATTCCACCTAATTAGTGTGTCCCTGACACGTAAGTCTTCTTCAGGCGTTTTGTTTACGACGTTGGAGATTAGCTTTACTCCGACGTTGGAGTAAAGCTAATCTCCAACGTCATAAACAAAACGCCTGAAGAAGACTAACGTGTCAGGGAACAACTAATTAGGTGGAACCCATTGTTAGTTGAAATTCGCACTCGACGGAGTTAAACATTTTGGAAGTAGCATAAGCATGTGTTCACAACTTAATGAGCAATTCATGTGTAGTAGTAAATACAGATCATCTACACAACTTTAGGATTCAGCCAAAACAAATCCCTTAGATTGGTTTAAAATCACAATTTCGTGACAAATAATAATTTTGAATGTGTAGAGTTTAATGTTTTAAAGCCAGAGAAGCATTAGGTTTTTTTAGTTCATTATAAGTGCTTATTTTGTAACCTGTTTAGGTATTTCATAAAAAAATTTAATTGTATGCACTCCGAATTTATTTTACCATATTTGTTTCTCCACAATGGTAACTTTAATGATTCTTCCTTAAATTTGATTTCGCTTTCTTCCAGTTTATTTTTTAGCTGAAAGTAGTTTTTAATCATTATTGTGTAGTTAAATAAATTATTAACATTTAAAATCATATTTGATTTTCTTATTTCAGCATTTTTTTTAAATTTCCCTTAGTAAACATAATATTTAATACTTTGTTTTGTGTCTTTTGCAGTCTCGGAAGTTGTGATTTTGCCGCGTTGAAACCCACCATTAAATTATTAGATTATTAGCACTCATCCATTTGTTTTTATGGCATTGTTTTAATACCTCAGAATTCTACATTTAGTGTATTCGTGTAAACATATTAACAGCCCTGGTGAAGCTACGGTCTACATCCCTAAAATGCTTTAAAGTCAGAAATCGTGAAATCTTAGGTTATTTCACAATTTCTGGCCTTAAATTATTTTATATCATAATTTTTCTGCTAGTAATTGATTAAAACCTTCACACATTCAAGGAAATCAATGTTTCATCCCTTTAAATCGTGGTTTTTCTGCGATAAAATTAACTAAAAGATTCATACGTAAGGCCACTAAAAATTATTGTAATTCAGTGGTTCTCGCGAGTAGTATCAAAAAAATTGATGTGAGTGGCATTTTATTTTTATAATGGGAGCAATGGCTTTTTTTTTTACCAAAACAAAAACTAGTTGTTTGTTGTACGAGTATAGGCTACAATATTTGGAGTTTTCCAACTGCAAGTTTCATTCATAACACTTGTGCAAAAAAGCTTTTTCACACTCGCCACATTCAAACAGTTTCTTAACACAGGTTAGAATAATTGCGTGCACTGTTAAGTGAGACTTGAGCGCAAAAGCCTTTCCGCTTTCATCCCATTCCAACGTTTTCTTTCCATTGTGTACAAGTGTATGCACTGTTAAAGTATACTGTGCCGCCAAAGCTTTTCTGCACTCAACACATTCTAACAGTTTCTTTCAGATGTTTTTAAGTATGTGCGTCCTTAAATAACACTTGTGAGCAAAAGCCTGTCCACACTCGACACATTTAAATGGCTGTGCATAACCGTGCATAATTGCATGCAACGATAAACCATTCTTTTTGTCAAATGCCTTTCCACATTCAACATATTTAAACGATTTCTTTCATCAGCCTATAACTGTGTGTCATCTTAAATAAAACTTGTTCAAAAAACCTTTCCACACTCGCCACATTCAACCGGTTTTTTTCGTAACATGTGCAAGTGCGTGCTTCATAAAACTAGACTTGTGCGTCAAACGCCTTTCCACACTCATCACATTCAAATGACTTCTGCCCAGGTATTCTAAAACGAAACCACTTTCCCAGTTCTGCAGCAACCAAAACCATTGTATTTCAGGGCAATGACAAGCATTTGTGATTCACAATATTTGCAACTTTAGTGATAGTGACGCTAGTTCATGCAGCATACGAAACCTATCACCACAATTGTTACGTCCATTAATGAAATCCTGAAAACTCTCCAACGACATAGCGGATTTGTTTACTTGATATAAAGCAAACTTTGTCACAAGTTTCATCCCCGAGAAAATGTCAAGCACACCTGGAGCATCGGATGCTAATGGCAGTCATGTAAATAGTCATAGCTGGCATAGTCAGCGGCTCCAGGAAGAGTTTGAATAAAATATTGATGGGCAATTTGAATTTTTGTTTTTGCCCAGGCTTAAAAAACATTCCACGCGCTAAGAAAAAAACCGCGCTTACGTCCTGAGAACCACTTTGTTGACTTTTAGCGGCCTAAAGCAAACAAAATAAACTAGTAAACTAATAAACTAAATTCCTAAACAAATGAGAATAAAGGCATTATGTTAAAGCTACACTGAACCCAGATAACGTATGTGAACGACTGCATAAACATAGAATTTTTCGCGATGGAGTTAGACCTAAACATCTACGCTAGACAGAAGTAAGCTATCCTATGAATTGCAACTTTCTTACGGTCCACCCCCTTTTTTTATCGAATTAGTTTTAACAGCCCATTGGCATTTGAAGGCGATTTGTGGTAAATCTACATCCTTTTTAGATCCAGGTGCTGAGAGATCAGCTGAACCAGGAGATCCGCAAGCGCCAGCAATACATCATGCGTAGCTCGAAAGCGGGGGAAGAAATCTCAGAGCTTCGCGACGTCTTAGGCGAATCTCTTCGCACTGTCTCCAGAGACCCAGGCCTTAGTCCTATGTTACTTGAAGCTGAATCTCGCAAACTAGACTCAACACTCGATCATCACCGAAGTGGGGGAGGGTTAACCCATCCATCACCATCAAGAATGTCTCGTTCCCCGATGAGACGCCCAGTTTCATCGCCACGACGCACAACATCGACTCCCCTTACCAGGATGTGAGATTTCTTGCATCAAAAGAGTTTGCGTATTATGTTATCGGGTGCTCACACAAACTTCAAAGTTTGCGTGAATTCCAATTACCAAACACCAATATACTGCACCTGTTTGTTAATTTCATTTCAGTATTTTTGTTTTTGATTCTGTGAATTGATTTACTTGCCATAATAATGTTCCTTACATTTACAGACTCTCAGGGATACTGTAAGTGATGACTTAGGTAAAACCAAAATGATGAAAACTAACTCGCGTGTGATATTCAATAGTTTGTGAAACATTGAAATTGAATATTCATCATAATTTTGAGTTTTAAATTATTATGTATATAAGTTTTAGACACACAAATGTAGTGCATCTTTTCATCGTTGTCGCAACATGTAGTATGACTGGTAATTTTAGGTTTTATGTAATAATACATTGTCATTTTAAAGTTAACCCGAATGAGTGCCCATATGCTAATGTTTCATTAAGGCAACTTGGAAGACTTGTAACAACTAAGTTATCCTAGAGGCATATTGAAAGTAGGGTACAGATGACATTAATCAAAGACAACAATGCAATCTGGATACGAGTACTTTTGCACTTTCCAACATACATATAAAAAATACTGCTTAGGTTTACAAAATGAAAACCATAAATGACATCTGTGATAGTCGCATTCTAAACCAATTCCTTCCCAACGACGAAGTTACCAACCTGCTTAGGAATTTCTAATGACAGCTTAACTAGAGGAATTAGTTTACATCATGTAGAATAGACCACGGCCATCATGAATGAGTCGTTGAAGGTAGCTGATGGTAGGTTGAAAAACCAACTTAGTTCAGCGAATAAACCCACAGGGTGAAATATATATTTAAGAAACTCTACAGCAGATTACTCTATTTGTATTTTAAGTGTAGAAGAACTTTGCCTGAGAACCACACTTGTAGTGATTGCCTTTCAGGTGCCCCCCTTATCGGGCACTCAGATGCATCACGTTAATGTGTGTGCTTTGTGCCTTAGAATTCCACTATCTGCTTTGAGTAATAACGGGTTTGTTGTACTAATGTTCAATGCATTTCACAAAATTTATGATGGTGAAACTTAAGTGTGAAACCCAGGTTTGTTCGTACTTAAAAAAAAATTTGAACATTCCCTCTTTTGTGCGTGCGGATAAAGTAGTCTGCTGTTATTTTTGTGGTTTCTCTGGGTGAATTCTGCATATCGTAAGCTTCCCGAATAACATGGTGGACTTGTGTAGCGTGATGTTCCATGTTCTCATTTAAGAGTGGATTGGCCCGCAGTTCCAGTCTTATCAAGCAGTGGCAGTAGCAGCAAATGTCAAAGAAAAATTTAATTAAGCTTCCGCAAATAGTGATTTTAAGTTGTTTTTAGAAATATTTTTTGTAGTCAACAAATATATCTTCTTATTCATTTTATGATTATTGTTTGGTGCACTTAAAGGTAGTGCACATTGCTGAAGTAGTTCAGGATTTTGTTTGTTTTATAAGTATCAGCGTATTAGTGCTTAAGAGAACTTGGTTGTAGCTAGATGTTGATAACTGTGTGGTAATTTTTTGATTTTCGCTGGATATTGTTACGAGTACTTTCTTGTGTGTATTTCAATGTTTGATGCACAGAATGTTTTATTGTTACAATCCAATAACGTTTCACCAAACTTTGACCAATGTTTATCCCGAAAAGCCATTATCACGGTTAACGTTCTGTTGCATAAAAAACTTGTTCCTTGTCTAATGTTAACATTTATTAGGTAGTTTATCAAGTATGAATTCACAGCTATTGTGATCTGCAGCCAAAAAATTGCACTGCAAGTGAACCGTGTGCCTACTCATTTGTTTATATGCAATGGGTTAAACTCTCTTTAGCTTCACTGTAAGCGATAATCCAATGTTCATTTTACAGTACTAAAATTACTGTAACATTATTAAAAAAGAAAAGTTCATTTATCATGTTTACACAAAACTGAGCTGCTCTCAATTAGATTACTGCTTATGCCGCGAGATTATGTTTGCATGACACAGTTGTTGTGTAGTTCACATATCGGGCATATAACATTGTGCTTCAGTCATGAATCATGTCACAATTCTGTACATAATCTTGCAACTTTACTTTAGTTGAAAGCAAAATGTGTTATATGATGCTGGTGTATTTACAGTGGTTAGATAAATGTGAAAGACAGGTTCAAGTTTGCGGCACAAACAAAGTTTTATTTTATTTATCAACAGTATTTTTAAAAGTACTGTTGGAAAGCATTTGTTTCCTGGAATGACTTAAACTGCTTCAAGTGTCCCACTTCAATATAACTAGGTTTTTCTTAATTGGGCTGTATTAATACAAAAAAAAATGTACTGAATTGTTCCCCAGTAAACCTGAACTACTGAAGTTAAAATGTTACCTAGTGAGAACTTGTATAAAGCTATCATTGCTATTATTTCATCCAAGGTTGTCTTGGAATTTTAACAAATCCAAAAAAAACCTTGGATGTAAGTAAATACTGTAGTGAATAATGTAACCTATGTTGATAGACCCGTTAAAGTTTTCAGTTTGCAATATCCTTTTGTCCTTCCATTAATAATTTCTGCTCTAGTTAGCGATCATATTTCACTAACACTGCGTAACTACATAAGGTTTGAGATTGTGTAAACATAATACTTTGTTTAATACCATTGTAGATTGTACGTACTAAGTAGAGAACTTGCATCTCCAAGCTGAAGTACTTTTCAGTTTCACAATGCCATGCTTCCAACAAATTGTATGGATACAAAAGTAAGTTAACACATTTTATTAGCACTCAAAACATCTAATAAACTTTCATCTGAATATTGTGTTGCAGTCTAAGTTATAAAGGATCTTAAACGCAGTCATTCAAACAGTGTAAGCTATGAAGTGATGAAGAAAACAGGTTCAAAGAATGAACAATGTGATGGACAATTCATAGAAGCATTTTAAATGATGGTATTTACAATGTAGGCTTAAAGTCAGATTGCCTTATAACTTGTAACAATGTTTAACACAGCTAAGTAGTGCATGGTTCAGAAGTGTAGGTATAGAACAATTTTAAAATTGAACCTGCTTTGTTCACTTGAAAGAAAAAAATCATTGGCATATTGCATTATATTATTCAAATTCCTACTTTAATGAGCAGCATTACGCTGAAACGTAAAACTATTTTAACGTAGCTGTATTGAAACTTGTGAAATTGGGTTACCTTCCAAAGGTTTCATCACTATGCGATCATTTTGCTTACTGGTTTTAAAAATCTTGCAAAGAATTCGAAGGACATTTGATTTGAGGCTTGTATGCGCGGATAGGTTGAAAACGTAAAGCGAAGCATACTATTAATTGTTGCCACAACCTAATTAGGATTTGTACTATAGTCGTGTCTGTGTTTTGATGTAACCTGAGAACAAGCGTGTACAATGTGTGGTGAGAAAAAAGATTTTGAAATCTAATAGTAGATATGGTATGTTTCAAATCAGTTTGTTATGTGATCTCAATCTCAGTACTTGATTTACATGATCACTGTTCCGTAAATTCAAAAAAGATATACTCTACCTCTGCTTGAAGAAAATTCTACCTATCCTCAATGAATGCTAAACCTAAGAACCGTCCGGTCACTCCATATGATGTGTGTTGATTTGAACTGCATGTACAGAAAGTTAACATGAAATTAACATATTACTGAAGGTTTTTACGTTTTTAGCAGTTTGCAAGTTATAATAACATGAATTATGGAACGTTTTTAAAGTTTATACGAGATTGTTTGTCCTATATGCAATTAGTTGGTGGTTTGCCCGCAGGGTTTTCTCAAGTACCCAATCAACATGGTACAATTGTATAACATTCACTAGAAGTTATCACATCAAAAATGAACTGAAATGTATTGAAGTTAATATACAGACTATTGGAAACGTACCATTTCTATTAACTGCGATGTAGAACACTGCCATTTTAGAAATAGTTGAGATTACGGTACGTGATGTTTCACTTGTAATTAATTATTTGGTGTATTGTGTTTATTAACCATGTAAAATATCACATGCAGTGGATGTTTTAATCCATATGCGTTTTAAGTTTTATGAAGTATTTTATCGAATTCTTGCTAAAGAGTTTTTTGTGTACTTTTTTTTTTATAGGTTTGTACAGTATCAGTTCTTCATGAAATTTTCATTTACTGTCATATTGTACTTTTATTATTATTATTATTATACAAGTTCATTTTTCATTATCATTTAACTCAACAGTGGCTGTACATATTAAGAACCAGTTGTAAGTTATTACCATTTCTGTTTTTTACCCCATGGAAAACTATTAAGTCTCTGATGTATAATATTTGCTTTTATTGTTTGTTTTCTA
>JAHWFP010089656.1:10814-40258 GCA_023313725.1 Lithobius niger
AATCCTACCATCAATTGCATAGGGATGCCATTTTTTCTATCAAACTCTTTCAACTATGTGAGGTTTAGAAAAATGTGATGAAATGACAGCCAGGAGTAATGGCAGCTTGTTTTGGCTACAAATAAGACATTACAAATTTCCATGTTCATTTTTAAACAGTTCTTCAATATATAAAATATAAAAACATTACAAAGGAAATAAATACAGATGCAAACCTACCGTATTTACGTTGCCTTTTGAACTTAAATGTCAGACTGCCTGAGCGGGAAATCGAACCCACGACTTTTGAAACCAAATGCTGAGGTGCTACCACTGAGCCATACTGACACGGCCCTCGCCCTTTGATTTTAAAGGTTGTGGGTTCGATTCCCCGCTCAGGCAGTCTGACATATAAGCCCAAAAGGCAATGTAAATACGTTTGCAGATGAGGAGTTATTTATTTTAACTCCTGTTGATCCTTTACTTTCCGTCTTTAATTACAAAGGAATACTGACGTTTTTCCCTGGAACTCTCGGTTCTTCAGACATGGCAAGCCAAAATCAATACTGCATTGCAACAATGGGTAAATTGTTAATGAAGATAATGATGTTTACTAACATAAACTAAACCACACCAATCTAATTTCATTTTGATTTCATTAAATGAGAAACCAAGAAAAGATGCCTGTACTGGTGTAGCTGGAGTGTTTACTCCACTTAGCTCTGAACTAACTCTTAATCAAGTTGTAGTAATAATGATCTCTTGCTCTTACTTAGTCCTCGGCTTTACAGCTGTGGCTGATGTAAGACCGTGAAATGCCAGGTGCAATAGAAGCGTCAGTTCTAAGAAAAGACCCACTATCTCACGTATACAAAATCCCAACTAGAGCAATACCTTTTATATCTTACATCAGATTCTCAAAAACTTGCATGATGGAAACTTCCTTTAAATATCCCCTCCCCCGCCCATTCCTTCCCCGAACCATCAGGCAGGATATGGTGTGATTGCCTGACGCGACGCCTTGCTCGAAGACACTTTCGAGTTCCGAACAAAGACAGTAAAAACATATTTTGGAATGACAATGACTAAGTAACGGATTGTTATCGTTATAGGGGCCAACCCTTAAATTAAACAGCCAAACCCTTTTGATTTCTGTTCTGCGCCCCCCCCCAACCTAACTAGTACAGCCATCCGAGGTTCTCGCATACAACAAACAATCTGACCTGGCTTGTTATTCATGAAAACTACAACGATTTGGCAATATTGTAAACAAAAACGACGACCCAATATTATTACGCGCAACCACATCATCCGAAGCACGTACAGTCCAATGTGGTTTGACATTTAACGTTCAACAGGACTCTGCAGAATCATGTGTGCTTTATAAACGACGAGTTCACAAAATGTTTGTTCACAAGACAGTTTGATTCACACAAAAGTAGTTAGGAAACGAAGCACAAGCAATAGAAAGTGAATTGAAAGGTATTGAAGGAGAGGAGAGTTGTACTTTAGCACATGGTGAAACACACCGGCAGTACTTCCAAGAAATTGGACATGCCAGGTACTCCTCCTACTCCATCATCTGCTCGAATTTCTGATTCTTACTTGCTTGGATCAACTGACAAGCTGTAAAATTCAGCTGTATTTAGCCATGGACTTTCTCTGGGATTCTACCACCATATGAACCGGGTTCTGGTCCTTTTTTACCCCATCCACAGTGACTCCAATGTACGTGAAGCCTTGTCTAATGCGTACGGTACCTACAAATTCAGGAATAATACAAGCTTTTGCTGAAAAAAGCAGTGCCTGGGTCATCTCACAAGTCTATTCAGTAACAGTGAAAGATGTAAAAATTGATCCTTTATGTCCTAGTTCATTCCACCCACTGCCAAAAATATTACAGAAGAAGAGCGAAAATATCGTTAATGTGAATAATTCTAACGAGAAATGCTTTCTGTTTTCCATTTTAGCCTGTAAAATGAGCTGTTACAAAACTGAGGTTAAATATTAAGAACCCGTTTTGAATAATTCATGTTACTCGGTGTTAAACTTCCCTCTGACTTCAAATCAAATCGATGCTTTTGAACGAGCGAACAATCTGTCTATTAATGTCATAAAAAAATGTGTTATGTACATCTGATGAGTGTCAATAAATATATGCAAGGAGAAGTTAGCATCTTGTTGCTACCTGCCGATGAAGAAGGAAATACACATTACTGCGGCATCGTGGATTCGAATTCGTGGTGCTGGAACCAATAGAAAATTCTGTTGCCATAACTGCTTCGTGGCTTTTGGTAAAGAGACTTGATGGTAGAGCACAGAAATAAACGCATGAAACTCAAAAGAACTTATGTACTTACCTTCTTACCACGTGGCAGCAACTTTCTAAAATTTGAACACTACGACCATTGGAATCATCCGTGGGTGATTAATGCCGATTTTGAATGCATACTTCGACCCATACATATTATTCGTCCCGATCCGTCTTCGAGTTTATCAACTAAAGTCAGCTTGCATTCCCAAACAGGTTTTAGGTATGTGGTGATAGGCCCAGAAAACAATATTGTGAGCGAAAAATTCTACCTAGGCACGTATGCAATGGAAAAGTTTTATAGATTCATGCGTATTGAAATGGAGAAGTTTGCAGATATTGCATTATGGCCAAAATTTCGGAAGATGAGTTTGTAAGACGAAATTCGATTTTCGTTAGCCGATACTTGCTTCTACTGCAAGAAAAAATAACATTCAATGAAGATAAAGTGAGGTATCATTGCCACTTCACTGAAAAGTTCCAAGATGGTTCAAATGTCACGAAGTGTAATTTTGATGCTGGGTATATCACTACTATTCCAGTACTATACCATAACCAGGAAGGGTATGATATCCGTTTATCCATTCTGGCTGCGGAATAATTCCAATCTGGAGTCGTCATACTTGCTAGAAACACCGAACGTTTCAAAAGTATGACTATCATGCGCTAATTATTTTCTAGAGCAACCGGAGATTTGTTTCACTTAGACTGCTGCATTTTTTAGGCAGTTTCAATTTTATATCTTATTGGCTGGAAACTTTGGCTAAAAGATCGACCTTCGTCATTACTAAAACCGTGTTAGATTTAGCTGATTGGTTCAAACCGGAAATATACAAAGACGTAATCTTAGATTTATTGACCCAGAAAGGTGCTACCCTTACGAGTACATTCAAGCAATGAACGTGTTTGAAGAATGGAAATTCCTTGCTAAAGATGCGTTCCTCTCTGCTATATGCAGCGTAGGTATACAGTTGAAAAATACTATCATGCTACATTAGGTAGAAGTTTGTTAAAGGAGAAGGTTTTTAAATCATATCACCGAGTATACCAGATGGTCGAAGTTGGCCTTCTAACTGAAATCTTTCAGACTTTCAGGGAACCTGTATGTTCAATGATGGCATACATCCATGTTATTACGTGTCCACACCGTGATTTATCGGGGCCGCAGTTTTAGAAGAAAACTAAAGCGGAACTAGAACTATTCACTCATACGGGAAAACACAACTTAATTACTTCTGGAATCAGAGAAAGAATAATATTTATGTTGAAAAAACACTCACAACAAATACCTGCCAGACACTTACACCAAAAGTCTAGCTAAGTCTCTATCTAATAGACTTGGACATGAACATCCTCTATGGACTGGCAATGCCGGAATGCCTACCATAGGACCAATATTGTTGGATGACGAGGAAAAAAATCGTAGAATTTTGTTTTGCCTGAAAAGACACTTGAGCACGAACAACAAATATCTGCCAGACGTTTGTTACAAAAGTCTACCCAGTCTCTATCTGTTTGACTTGGACATGAACAACCTCTATTACTGGCAATGACGGAATACCTTCCATAGGACCAATTTTGTTGAATGACATGTGGGAAAGAAATTGTAGTTGAAAAAGATTTGGAATTCTGTTATATCTTGGAAGTGGACTTGGACTCCCCATCCGAGCTTCACTACCACCTCAATGATTATGTTTTAGTGCCAGAAAACGTAACTTTGTATCTCGTTTCACGAAGGAAGTTACTCAGAAGAAAGCAACTACCACTTCCCAGCTAAGTACCAATCTACTACCGAAGAAAAAGTACGTAAAATTTCGTTCATAAAAGGAATTTACAATTCTGCTTGAAACACGGTTTGATTCTGGTAAGTATCCGTAGAATTCTAAAATTCCACCAGAAGCATTTTCTTCAAAATAGTCAGGTAGCTAAGCCACTAAAATAGGGCGACTTCTGCATTTTAGTGAAGAAAGCACCATATTTGGCAGCGACGCTAATTTAGGTATACTAATGAAATCTGGATATAGGGCCAACTAAGTTTCCCAAACCGGAAGTGGAAACCGGAAGTGCCTCTTTTTAGCCATGAGTCAAACCAAAAAGTAGCTTGACCAGTCTCCTCTATAGGAAAAAGTGTTTAAAATGTGGTGCATCATACCTGAATACTATTCTTCACATTTCAAGGTGTGACAGCTGACTGATGTAGTTAAGGGATAAAAGGGAGGCCAAAAGGGCCAATTTTCGATGAAAAATTACATATGTATCATTTTCTGCTAAATTGTCGCTTTTACAAAGGGGGAAAAGTGTTTAAAATGTGACGCATCATACCTTAATACTAATCTTGACATTTATGGGTATGACAGCCCTGACTAAAAGGTAGCTTAAGGGGTCAAACGAAGGTCAAACTGTTAAATTTTGGACGAAAAATTACATTTTTGTGCTTTTTCTGCTAAACCATTGCTTTTACAAAGAGAAAAAGCGTTTAAAATGTGGCGTATCATATCTTAATATTACGCTTGACATATTTGGGTCTGACTGAAAGGTAGCTTAAGGGGTCAACCAAAGGTCAAAAGGTCAAGTTTTCGACGAAAAATTACATTTTTGTTATTTTCTGCTAAACCGTTGCTTTTACAAAAAAAAAAATTTCTCAACATTATTAAAGGACTTCGAATTTAGTTCCTTTTTTTGTCTAAATAAAAAATTCACCTGGTTCAATGGTTTGGTTAGAAATTGTGAGATATTGTAACATTATCAGCCACTATGGAATCACGTGGCCCACTACAAACTTGGAGTATATGAAGGAAGTAAACACACGTTATGATCATGCTATCAGCACGGCTCATTGTTGTTCGAACGATGTTGTTTGTCCTATAAGTGTCACAGCAGTCATGTGATCCACGCAGCAAACCAAGCTCTCAACAGCTTCCCCTTAGATCAGTTTCACAGCAATAGTAGGAGTTACTACCCGATGGTCCAGCTTGCCTGTGAAGTAACTCATAAGCTGAAAGCAATATTAAACTTCATACACCAACCAAAAATCAAACCTGCTAAGGACGTTATCAGGTTTATACCTATATTGAAGTTATAGGCTACGGCTGTAAAAGAGTTAATCCTGTAAGTGTAGCTGTGTACGGCTCAAGAATGTCCGCACCCTATATTGTAGCTGCCTAATGGCACAAAAATAATGCTAAAAAGAGCCATATCCTATATTGTAGCTGCTTAATGGCTAAAAAAGGACCCGTATCCCGTATGTAGCTAGCTATAGACCTGAAGTTGGCCCCAGATCCTGTACTGTAGCTGCTTAATGGCTCAGGAAATATGGTTCGTGCATTTTAACAGCCTAATGGCTGAAAAAGAGCTGAATCCTGTATTGCAGCTGCTTAACGGCTGATGATGACCTCAATCCTGTATTGTAGCTGCTTAACGGCTGACGATGACCTCAATCCTGTATTGCAGCTGCTTAACGGCTGATGATGACCTCAATCCTGTAATGTAGCTGGTCTAACGGTCGATGAAGACCCAGGAATTACACTATAGCTGCCTAATGGCTAAAGAAGACACAGATTCTGCAGGCAAGAGTAGCCACACGTGCACTAAGGAGCAGAATCATTTAACCATCTCTTTAGACTAGATAGAAGGAAGAGTAATATTACATGTGCAAGTGTTAACAACATGAGTGGGTGGGTGCTAGACCATGTCTGTGTAGCGAGACTCTTCATCAAGACTGAAAAGGAGTCAGATTCGTTCTCTGTAGTGTTGAAATATCGAGAATGAACCAGGTACTCAGTGTGGGTGTTTTAAGAAGGAGCGGCCAGGTCCTCTTTGCTGAACAGTCATTGTAGAGAAAGGGTATATGTTTTGTGTTGGTCTTTGAATGTTTAGAAGTAGTAAGACCTTCTCTGTGTATGCATTTACTCATAAAATGTATTCTCTCTTTGCATTATCTGAAATCAGAGGAACCAACTACTTCTGTGTCTAAGTCTTTACATGGACGTATGTAATTGCTGAAGGAAGGCAAGAAGTAGGTAGAGAAGCACGTATCAGCACAAAGATCTAAATACTAAAGATGAGCTAGATCCTTTGGTATACAAGTTTTCAGGGCTAAAGTGGTCACCAAATAACTTTTCTATGCATCGTTCCATAAACTGACAAAGAACCAGTTTATCGGTGAATGTGACAATTCTCCTTTGTTTCCTAAAGGTTGATATACAGACAAATCCATTTTCTGTAGCTTGCTGAAGGATGAAAGAGCACAGGCTTTCAGTGAAGCTGCTTGTAGCTGAAGAAAACTCAGGTCAGCTGTTAGTACCAGCTCATCTGTGTAGATATCAAACCCTGTAACAGCTGTCTGACACAAAGTGGGGCATTCTACCTGTATAAATGTTGGAAGACTGAGTAGTATATTATCTAGCTACGTACATGTAAGCTGCATACATGTCTTAAGACTGAAGGATTCGTATGATATTTACATAGTTGTTTGAAACTGAGAAGTCATTCCATGTCATTCCACGTATGTGTAGCAACCTGAAGATTGAAAATTGAAAATCTTCAGCCCGCTAAGGTTCTGAATATTGCTGTGTTATGAGACCTTTTCAGCCAATAAATGTTTTGAGACTAGAAGCCTGATTGTTGCTTAATATGAGTAGAGAATCCTGGTCTGATCTGTGTTGCTGTAAGAGTGTAAGGAGGTAGCAATCTGGATGAAGCTGCTTGGGGCTGTCAGGGATGAAGAAGAGCTACTGTTCCTGGAAAGTAGAGGACCGATAAACCTGGTTTGCAACCGAAACGGCCACCTAACTTTCAATATGAGTCATAAGATGACGAGATTCCACAATTCATCAGTCCAGTGTCAGAAAAGCTGAGAAAGAAAATTTGTTCGGGGCATTCCCTGCAGAATGGATACTCCTATCAGTCATAAAGTGAAATAAGACGAGCTAAACTGACCTTCTGGAGCTCTGAATTCTCAGGAACCCCAGATTACCCACACAACAATCTGAAGGGTGAGGGTATCTCATACCTGGCAAGGGCTTGTCTGGAAACACAGTTTGAAAGCAATTTGAAAGCTCAAGTTTATGACCCAGTTAGTACAACACAGGCAGAACGAATTCTTCTCTTCTTTCTCCGAATGTTGAGGAGCCAACTCTTGTAAACTCACAAGAAAAAACTAGGAATGGCCTACTTTTCCATGTTGATCTTGCTTATGATGTCCTTATCAGCAAGGACTGACGGTAATCTAATGAGCTTTGAGTCTGAGGAATCGGTGTTTGCAGGTGTTATGTGAACCAAAAGACCAATACAGCGGTTTTGCTATAAGTAAGAACCGATTAATGGCTAATTATCTACTATGTTGTTCATCTTTACAGAATTTTAACTTTTACTGCATTTTAAGTACTACTAAATTTTAACTTAGAGCTGTTACTATGCCATTTCTAAACAAAAATAATGTAACTATTTAGTCTCATCTAGAAGGAGGAATTTTTTTTTACAGTGTTTGTAAAATAGCTTGCTTAACAACGTGAAACAGAGCTATATCAAAATGCTTATGCCCTATATCAGTACTAAAGAGCAGTTATGGCTCACACCAAAATTCAAGAAACGTATTTTTATTGGCTTCATTGAATTAAGGACCTTTATACCTTTCGGATGAACTTATCTACATGTATTTCTAGGATTAGTAATGCCATAGTAACAGTTCAATTTCTAAAGTCACGAATACACACTGTAATTATGATAAAAAAAAAAAGAAGGGTGGCCATTGTTCAGGTAATATTCAAGCAATTTCTAACCAAAGCTGCGAACCTGGCAAATTTTTTATTAGACAAAAAAACCCTCTAAACTTGATTTCCTATAAAACTGTTTAGCAGAAAATGACAAAAATGTCACTTTTTGCACAAAATATGACCTTTTGACATTCGTTTGACCCCTTTAAGCTACCTTTCAGCCAGGGCTGTCATACCCAAAAACGTCAAGAGTAGTGTTAAGTTACGATGCACCATATTTTAAACACTTTTTACTTTGTAAAAGCAACGGTTTAGCAGAAATTGACAAAAATGTGATTTTTCGTCCAAAATTTGACCTTTTGACCTCCCTTTCAGCCCTTAAGCTACCTATCAGTCAGCTGTCATACCTTGAAATGTGAAGAATAGTATTCAGGTATGATGCGCCACATTTTAAACACTTTTTTCCATAGTTAAGCTTTTTTCTTGGTCAAGCTATTTTTTTCGTTTGGCTTATGGCTGAAAAAGGCACGTCCGGTTTCAATTTCCGGTTTGAGAAATTAAGTTGGCCCTATATCCAGGTTTCATCAGTATACCTAAATTAGCCTCTGCGCCAAATTTGGTGCTTTCCTCACTAAAATGCAGAAGTTTAGGCCACTGTTTTTCTGAAAAAGTTTTCTTCAAACTCAAGAACAACTCGGTTTTGAGGAAAATACTGGAGAATAAATTAGAGTGTCTATCGGTGAAGTTGTGTATCAATCCAAAGAAGTCTGTTAAGTACAACACGCACGGAGACACTTTCAAGATCCTGAACGAAAATCTGTAACAAGTAATTTTTAAAGTTTGTAATGTGAAGTGCGACTTTCGTACTTATACCGGTGTTACTATCCTTTTCCAAGCTCACGATGTACGAATTTCAGTACGAGTTCACGCAGTCAAAATATGGTGGTCATACACAGTTACGTGTCACCAATACTGACACCCTTTTCTATGCGGCAGATATCTAGGATTTTTATCGGGATATGGAAATGGAGTGGGATAGATTGGAAGCGAGCAAGTTACGATCTTCACATCCTCTATACAGTATTAAAAAACAAGTCATGAGAAAAATGAAAAATAAGACATCCGGTATCCTATGAAAGAATTTATCGATTTGAAAGCTAAAATGTACTCCGTTCTTGTAGGGGAAGACAGCATTAAAAGTCCAAAGGAATTAGTAAAGTGGTCGTCGAACACAGTATGAGTCTCGAAGACTATAAAAAGGCTTGGTTTTTGAAATCGACTCCAAAGGCGACGGTGGACGAGTGTTCAAAGTAAGAATCACCAGGTTGATACGGTCGACATTTTTCCATTGAAATTTTTTCATCGTGGACCATGGAAAAACACGCTAGCCCACGGTCATTACAGAACAGGCGTACAGCGTAAGTTTTTAGATGCTAAATTCGAACTGATACAGGATGAAGAAGCAGATGAACAAGATTCCTTAGCGACCGAGGAAGAAGCACCTAGCATTTTAATAAAAAGACGAACCAACGAAGAAAAACATCGGCTAAAAAGAAGGAAATACGCTAAGCAACTTGGACATGGGTGGTAATACAAGTTAGTAAATAATTCAATCCTTTATTTTGTTCCTTTATTTTGTATCATTTCTAGTAGATTTGCCTGCCACAAGTCATTCAAGCTGAGTACTATTACCTTTCATCTCAGAACATTTCTTCCATGTTTGTTTGTGAAGTTTGTTTATGAGTTGACACAATTTTTAAAGTCCCATATCACATTTTATTTTTTTATTCATAATTTTTTTAACGATGGATGTGGCTAGTTTCTCTCTTCACGAGAGAGAAGGGTCTCCCTTTTATTCTTTTGGGAGATCGAAATTTATCAGCTTCATGTCTTTGATTTAATTCAGAGTTCTGCGAATGAGCTATATCATGTTCCTTGCAAGCTTCTTCGAGAGAATTTCTTCCTCCTCGAGCCAACCTTTTTTTTTTTTTCAAGTTTTGTTTCAGGACTGCAGCACTGGTAACTGGATAAGTGCATTTCAACCGGCAGTTTAACAATCATATCATTCACGATCCACTTGCCCACTTTGACAAAAACGTTTTATTCATGACGGCAAGGATCACAAAACACAACCTGTATTGACCTGTTGTTTCGCAAAATTACAAGAATAGGAGGTTTGGACTCGTTCTAACGCCTACATTTCACACAGTAAGTCATCTTGATTTCTTTTTATTATTGTTAAAAAAAAAAGACTATGGAATCCGGTTCTATCATTCTGAGTGGAATAGATTTTGACTTGAGACCTAATCCTCACCCTGATTCATCTGAATCCAAAAAAAGCTAAGAGTTGGTTCTGATAAGCCTCAATATGTAGTTAGTATACAACAGTATTTACAACATTGACTCGTGGAACAGTGAGTTCCTATACACCAAAGGTGCTGGCGTGAGTTGGGTCAAAGTGAAAATTAATGTGGTTGCTTACGAGATGGAAGATTTGAATAAATATCTGAAATCAACGACGGTGATGGTAAGGAAGCCATTTCCGTTCTTCCAAACCTAAGCATTTTAAGAACCAACTTGGTAATTACTGAAAAGTACGGAATAGCTTTCTTCGGCGATAAAAGTTTGGCTAAAGTCTTGGGTTTTATGTTAGGAATTTACACATGGAGTCGAGAAAGTGAAAATACCGTCATTCTATCCAAATTCACCATCGTGGTTTAAAATTATAGTCATCTCGCAATTTAATATATGTTCTGGTTGCCACCAACATTATCATAAATATAAGAATGTGGCTTACTTCTGAGACCAACAAATTGTTAAATCGGAATGGTGAGACTTTAACGGCGCGACTTCATTTACAATCAAAATATTAAAATAAAAAAAGAAAGACAAGATTAGTTTGAAAAAAAGGCTCGTTCGTAAATTTAGTAATAATAAAAAGAAAATAGTTTGACTTCGAGAAATAAAGGAATTATATAATATCAAAAAAATTCACAAAATGAAGCATAGTAGAAATCAACGAAACTTTGGTACAAGATTCATCGGTCAAATTTTACTCCTATTACAAGTATAATCTTAATGTTGGTACGAATCTGAATAGCACGAATTCAGAAATCCGAATACACGTTAAAAACCAAGATTTATTTATACACGTAGTCAACAGTTACCTCTTTATTAAAGGGAGACTGCTAAAGGAAGAGGATTCTAGTTACGCAGATGCCAATGTGGTAACTCTGATTAATAACGCTTCCATGCTCCTGTTTCTAATAGCAAGTACCATTTCGGGGACAAACAAGTCGATGAATTAAATTCCTCGGTTTTGGTACTTTAATGAAGGGACTGCTTATTTAGGCTCTGCTTGGGCATTAGACAGCGTTGCGTCAGTTGATGTGGAACTAAGCAAAAATTTTAGGCTTTAAACAGCGTCACGCGTTGATTGTTACCAAACCTATTCCTAAACCCTCTTCCTATTACCTTTGCCTTCCCCTTGAAACATATCGTGGGATTTTTCGAAAACTACGATGAACTATTATACGGAACGTAACACATGCTGACTTGCATGATGGCGAGCGATACAAACTTCATATTCAAAGCAGCAGCCGCTGCCATTGGTGAGGGTGTTCGAAGTAGCGTTTCATGGCACACTCCCCACGTTACTGCATCAAAAGCATAATGTGAAGGAAAAAACGATCGACACACAATTCTGGACAGGGAAGGGGATATACATCTTTTACGTAAAAGCAACCGTTGAACCCAAAGTTTTGTTTAAAGTTTATCACCATTAATTAGCACGAACGCTCCTTTTTTCTTTTGGTTGTTATAATGATTTTCGTGTTTAAAGTGCTCTTACGAGCTCCCTATTAGCCTGAAATGGACATGCTTAAGATTTTCTGAAAGGTGGGTATATCTTTTATCCATCAATCCTAAACGAAATTGTTTAGCTTAGATAGGGACCGTCCTACGCCCATTTAAATGTGAAGAGATAATGACGTAGTTGGCAAAAGCACATGGTGATTTCCGAATTCAAAGTGCTCTTGCTAGCCCGCTAACAGCTCGAAATGGACGTGCTAAGGCTTTTTTTAAAAGGTGAGGATATATTCTTTCCATCAATTCTAACCGAAATTGTTTAGGTTAGATAGAGACCGTCCTATACGCCCGTTTAAAGGTGTAGCTGTAATTTGGAAGTGGCTAGTTTCAGTTTAAAGTGCCATTGTAAAGCTCACATTTGTATTTGTATCTAAGCTAAGCAACGTCGGTTAGGATTGATGGAAAGAGTGTATCTCCACCTTTCAAAAAATTCTAGGCATGTTCATTTCGGTCTAATAGAGGGATCGCAAGACCACTTTGAATTCGAAAATCACCATACTTTTTCGCCGCTATGCCATCACCTCTTCACCTTTAATTAAATGGGTGTAGGACGGTTCCTATCTAAGCTAAACAATTTTAGTTAGGGCTGATGGAAAGAAGAGATACCCATCTTTGAGAAAAGCCTAAGACAGTTCGTTTCAGGATATTAGAGAGCTAGTAAGAGCACTTTAAACACGGAAATCATTGGCGGAGCGAGCGAAGCGTAGCCTATAACGGACACCAAATTGCAAAATTTTGGTCCGTCCGTTGGTTGCACATTTTTAGTATGGGTGGAGCCCAAACGAAAGATCGGATTGGAATGAAATTTGGTACAACGTTTCATACCCTAATTAGTATTGCTGAGCCAAAATTTGCCGTAAATCGAACAATTTTACGGTAGAAATAAAAAATTTTCTAATTTATTTCTAACACTCACCATTGTAAATTTGGAATCCTGAACAGTTAAGGAATTCCGACGAAGCATACACCACGCTAATGGTAGTCAAGTGAACTTTAAAAACACGACAAATTAAATTTTGGGTGCTTCTTTCTAGCTAATGATCTTTTTTCGACGTAACTCAATGAAATAGTATCATTTGACCGTTGCATTTAATAGAATAGATAATAATAATAGAAAGTTTGGTGCAATTGCACGCAGGTCAGGAAAGGACCCTGGAAGGTCGCTAACATCCAGCCTGGAAGTCGTAAGGTAAAACAATGAAATGCATGAAACAGTTGTAGTGAAAGTTAAAAAACAGAGATGAAAAGTAAAACTAAAGCTATTTACAATTTTAAAAATATTTATAATAATAATAATAAAAAAAAACACGGCGGGACAGTTTAATAATAATAATAAAAATAATTTTAGTGTAGTCATGCTTCGCGCTTCAGCCCGTAAGCAGTATAGTAGTTTACAGCGGGCGCTTCAGGAAGCGCGTAAAATCAAAACCATCCAGCAGATGTCTAAAAGAAGGTGCAGAAGGGGCCGAAACAACACGGAGGGGGAGGGCATTCCAAACATTCACAACCCTAAGAGCAAAAAAATGTTTCCGAATCTCGAGGTGGGATCTTTGGACGACCAATTTCCAAGGGTGTCCTCTGGTGTGTTGATATGTCGCTAATTCGAAGAAAGGCACATCAAGTGTCAATAACCCATGCAAGATTTTAAAGGTAAGGACAAGATCCGCCTTAAGCCTGCGCAATTCAAGTGATTCCAGTCCAAGTTGGCGCAACCTCTCACCCTGCGATAAGCCCTTAAGACCAGGTATGCCACGTGTGAAATAACGCTGTACCGATTCCACCCTATCAATATCACCAAGCTGAAAGGGTGACCACACCGGGCTGGCATACTCTAAGATGGGACGGACGAACGCCTTGAAAGCCCAAACTCTGACCTGCATATTGGCCGAATTAAAACAGCGCTTCACAAGAGCCAGACGCTGGAAGGCCAGACCTACAATCTTGTTACAATGGATGGCAGGTTTCAGATCTGGGGTCATCCACACACCAAGATCCCTGATTTGATTTACGGAATTCAGTGGCTGGTCATCAAGAAAATAATACTCCGGGGGTGTTTTCCGTGTACCAATATGTAGGCAGCAACATTTAGTAGATGACAACGCAAGCTGCCAATCCTTTGACCAGCTTGACACTGCATCAATGTGTGCATCTAGGTTTAAGATGGATTCATGGTCGGAAAGTGCATTTCCCACCTTGAGGTCATCCGCGAATTTAAGATGTAAATCCACAGTAAGGTCTTCGGCTCGATTAAGGTCATTTAAAAATAATACAAAAAGAAGGGGACCCAAGACCGAACCCTGAGGGACTCCACTAATAACATCACCTGAGGACGAAAATGAATTTTCAACTTGTACCACTTGGGTTCTACCTGTAAGGAACGCCTTAATCCAAGTCAACAATGGGTCACCAATTCCGTAATAGGCCAGTTTAAACAACAGCTTACTGTGTACCACTGAGTCAAAAGCCCGTTTAAAATCAAAATACACAACGTCCGATGGAGCACCATTATCAAGGGCATCAGTCCAACAGTCCAGCGCTACCAACAGTTGTAAAGTGGCTGACCTACCCGGAAGGAAGCCAAACTGATCAGTCCCAAAAATTTTATTTCGGAAACAGTAATTCATTATCTCCTCACGTAAGAAAGTTTCCATAACTTTACAAGGGATTGCAGTCAATGCAATTGGGCGGTAGTTTTCAGGACAAGATGCATTTCCCTTCTTAAATACAGGAACAATTACAGCTTGTTTCCATACGTCCGGAAGGACACCACTCCGGAGGGAATGTTCAAAGATAATTTTTAGCGCTGGCCCAATTTCTCTCGCAATTTGTTTATAGAGAAAAGCAGAGAATTTATCTGGGCCAACGGCATGACTTGGTTTGAGTTTCAGCATGGAGTTAATTACCAATGGAACAGTGAAACGGACGTTATTACAAGATTGTATAAGTGTTTCACCTGATGGTCTACGGGGTGAGGACTGAGCAGTGGGAATGTTTCCATCATCCACAGTGCTATACGACATAAAAATGTTATTAAAAATATTAGCTTTTACTTGGTTTTCCGTTTCATATACGTTACCGACAAGTAAAGGTGGTAGTTTACGAACAGTCCCGGTTTTTTTCCGATATAAACGAAAGAGGGCAGACAAGTTTCCTTCTGCAATAACACTTTTTTCTTCCCTCGTATGCCACGCTTCAACCAAGGCAGAATATTGTTGGTGGCAGGTCCGATAATTTGTGATTGCCTGCTGAGACTTGTCAGATTTGAGCCTACGCCAGAGTCGAAGTTTTTTGTTCCCTAGAGCTTTAATTTCCCTGGGGACCTTTGGCTTAGTGCTCTGTCCAGGATTTGTTTTAACATTAGTCATGTTTGGGCGGCAATATTCGACACAGGTGTTTAAAGTGGACGTAAAAACGTTCCACATAATATTAACATTACCACCACACTCAGATAGGCAACGTCCCCAATCAATGTGACTAAGATGGTTTCTCAGTTTATCAAAATTTATCTTTGCAACCACACGTTTGCAATCCATAATCGGCAAAAGGGCACAATTTACCATGAATTCCACCATGCAGTGGTCACTGCTACCCAGGTTTTCAGTTACGAAAATATTATAAACCAGTCGATCATCCCGAGAAAAAATCAGATCCAGAATACGTCCACCTCTTGTGGGCTCCACAACAAGTTGGTTGCAACCCAATGGTGCAATGTTCTCTAAGAAAATGCGATGTGGTCGGGCTAAGGCAGTGCCTAGTACCCAATTCACTGTTGACAAATTGAAATCACCTAGTATAATAGGAGAGAGATTTGGCTTTACAGAATCCACCAAAAATGCGGTTAACAAATGGATATCGGGCTCAGAGTAACCATCCGGTAAGTATCCTAACAAAAATTGAATTTTATGCTTAGGCAAGATACAGGAAACCACCTCAGTCTCCTTTCCAACAGAATCAAAGACCAAATCCAAGTGCTCCCGGGAGGCAATGAGAATTCCACCAGCCCGTCCGTTTCGGTCCCTCCTGAAAACTCGATAGGGAAGCCCACCCACTATCATCGAATCCGTTATGCACTCCTTCAGCCAAGTCTCAACAACAAATACCATGTCATAAACCAAGGTTGCTAGCAAAGTATAAAAACAACTCATATTCTTACTAAGACTACGTGCGTTTAACAAGATGCACCTAAAACCACAATATGTTTTTTCATTAGATTTCTCAAGATGGATGGGAGTAGTCCCCATTAAACAAGCTTGTTTTCCTTCACCAAGTGGAGTGAAAGAATTTCCTGTTGGAGTCTCTCCTTCCCTTTTCTGGTGAGATGCATCCCATCTCGGGCAAGAAGAGTATGATCCATGACAATATCGTGGTCAATAGATGCAAAGTTGAAATTTGCTTCGATACATAAATTGCGAAGAAGGCTGTTTGCATGAGTTATAAGTTTGTCGTCTGGAATATTACGACGCAGGATTCTTGGCAGCAGACCAACAACAGTAATCTTCGCATCTGGTCGATGGTTTCTAATATAAGCAGTAATTTTTTCGATATGGGAGACGATACGATTTGGTGGATCATATGTGATGTTATTTGAGCCCACGCAAACGACTACAGGAACAAACGCAACCATAAAAAACAAAAGGATTCCATTAATGACACACGTTAGTTCATTTGAAAAAAGAATGCTTGGAGATTATTCAATTCAGCATGGCAACGATATGGACTCTACACTAGAGATGGGAATCCCGAATATGAAACCTGAAATCGTCTATCAAGGCCAAGCAGTATTATAAAAGGATAGTTGACATCAACCGAAACACGAAAGCAAGAAACACGAAACAATAAATGCCTGCCTCTCTCAGTTTATGGATTCCTGGTTGCCACGGTAACGAGAATCTTCAAAACCAAAAACCGTGTTGCATCGCATGAAGCATTAGGCCTAAACTTGAACCGCTGTTGTAAGCTGCTATACTTACGAAATCAAATCGGAGATAAATATTAGGCCTAAACGCTAAAAACTAGTCCTAAAACCTAAAAATAGGTCTAAAAGCTAACACACTTTTAACCTAAATTGTCATGGTTATTTCTTTTAGATTATATAATAGAGAGCGCTGTTGCAATGCGTGATAGAGGTGTGTGGCTCAACATTTTCGTTGGTGGCGGTGTCAAGTCTTATACCAAAGCAGTATTGTGAACCTTTTGAATCTTGTGGCTATTGTTAAAAACTATCCTACTGATGATTGCAGACATAGGGCCTTAGGGCTTCGGGCAGATGACCAGGAGTGGTTAACGCTCGTTAAACCCTTTAACCCTTTTAACTTTTACTGATGATTGTTTGGCTGGCAGTTAAACGCCTTATTATTAATATTTTAATACGCGGACTATATTTTGCACAGCAGTTCCTGTAAACAATGTAAGATTTATTACCAGCGGCAGGTCAAACAGCGGTAGCCAAACGCGCTGTTCTAGACACACGCTAGTGTGTCGCCGCCAAGTAACAGTAGATCATCCCATTGTAGACATCCGATTGTTAAAAATTGATTGTTAATGATAAAAAGGCGGCTCACTAGCAGACATGTGTCTGTTAACTGTAAGCAATTGAAAGCATATTTTGGCATGTTGAGGATAAATCCCAATGCGACAGAAATGTTTCAAATTGTGGAAAATGTAAGGGGAAGGGTCAGAGATTAAGAAAAACTAAAATTTAAAGGATGAGTGTCCACCAATTATAGAGAAAAAGATGCGTCAATAACGTTGTTTTTATGTTACTGCCTAGCTAATAAGATTTTTCCCATGTTAAATCCCATAGACCTTTTGCTCATGGCTAGCGAAAAATTGAGAAGGCCTACGTACCTGAACTTTTGCACACGGCTGCATAGTGATCTGAGGATGGTCCTTTTGTTGGTTTGGGGGTTGTAGGGGTCAGGACAAATGCGTGGGAGGGTTTTGAAATTCGCCACGGGCGAATTTAAATTTCGTTTCTTTTCCAAGTTGCAACCAAAGATTTTAAGCAACAATGACTTGAACAATCAAGACTGGTCCTTAGATTTATTGTAAAAGCCTGGACGAACTAAAAACTGAACTGTAACGAAGGACAAAATAAAGAAACATTAACGTTGCCGTGGATTGCGTAAGAATAAAGGGATGCGCGTTAGATGATGGTTACGCGACAATACGAGCATACACGAGCTAATGGTTTTTTTTGTTAATAACTCAAAAATAAATTGCTTCGCATTCTGCTGTTGTAGTAACAACGACCTTCGGGGGTTTCTGCATGACTAAATGTGAACGAAATCTTGAAAAATTAAGGGGAAAGTGAAGGGCTAACAAAACAACTGAAGGGGATGCGCTGATTGAGTGAGCGAAGCGAACGAAATCAGCAATTGTTAGTCAGTGTGTGCAAAAATGGGATTGAAGCATCTTAAACAGACGGTGTAACCTTATGTACGTTCACAGTCCTATGAAAGTTGTGATATCCACCCAAAACCAAAACTGGTAGAAAAACCCGCCAAGTTTCCAAAAATGATCGACCTTTGAAGGTAGTGATATCATTCCACAAGGGAAAGACCGCCAAGGTTAATCCTATTAGCCAAGTTAATAGCACCGAATAATACTTTGGACGTTAAATGAAAACTTGAAGCTACCGCTAGTAGCACTAGTAGTAGTAGTAGTAGTAGTAGCAGTAGTAGTAGTAGTTGAAGGTAGTAGTATCACTACCTTCAAAGGCCGATCGTTTTTGGAAACTTGGCGGGTTTTTCGACCAGTTTTGGTTTTGGGTGGATTTAGGCTTACTCGCGGGGATGGCCCAGATCTTCAGTGTTGGCTGTGAAAAGAGGCTACAAATAACTAAACAAAAACTAAATGCTGGAGTAAACGAAAGCTTGTTAACGTAAATTTAACACGTGGCATAGACCAGGGCCGGCGCTAGTGTTCTGTTGCCCAGGAGCGAAAAGAAAAAAATCCCCCCCCCCCCTCCGAAAAAGAGATGACTCGTTTTACCTCGCCTGTTTTATTCCGACATGGTCACGCCTTCATCAATTTTTCTTGCTTTCAATCGAGCCCAACGTTCTATGACAGACTTGTAGTCACACTTTCTGGCCAGATCACGCTCAATTATTGAGAGCAATGCTAAACCACTCAGTCTTTCTTGCTTTATAGTGATGCGGAGATAGTTTGTGATTCGAGTAGTCGAGTAATCACAAACTGAATTACAATTTATAATTTTTGTTTTACGAAAAATTCGACCCCCCATTCCAATTTGCCCTGGTGCACTGCACCCTTCGCAGCGCCCCTTTCTGCCGGCCTTTATTTAAAAAAAAAGGCTAAAATAAGAAAAAGGCCAGCAAAGAGCAGCAGTATGTCACACCAAAAGGCAAACAGCCCAACTTAGTGGTATCGTCATTAAAATAAAAACTGAATACAAGTTTGAAATGAAGATCCGTTCGCTCCGCCTACAATAGGCCCAAAGCCTGTTTCCTAGTTATAACAACCAAATGAAAAAAGGAGCGTTCGCGCGAATTAAGGGTGATAAACTTTAAATTCGACTTTGGGGTTCAACGGTTGCTTTTATGTAAAAGATGTATGTCCATTTTCCTGTCCAGAATTGCATGTTGAGCGTTTGATCGTTTTTGCTTCACATTATCCTTTTGATTTGTTGACGATTAAGAAGTTATAGCCAAAAAAACCGGGTTTTTTGGGGGGGGGGGGGGGGGGGTGCAAAACCATCCCTTTCCCCCTCAGGGAGAATTTTGAACTCACTATCATAGCTATTGTTTTCCAGTTACCTTTACGTGCATCCATACAAAATTGCATACTTTCACAGTAAGTGAACAAGTACATCAATTTTGGCCCCCAAGCCACCCTACTATAAACAGTTCAACTCACCGGAAGTGCTAGAAGAAGGGGACATTGATGATCCAGAAAACATTTAGATTTTTTATGCATGACGCCCTGCTGAATGTCATTCCTATTGTAAAACACACAAATTCCACATGTAAGTCAATTTAAACAATTAAACATAACGTGTAAATTTTGTTTTGCATGAAAATTAAAGATGGCGGCTGACCCATATTTGACTAAATTGTAATAAAACACCTTTTCACTGCACAATTATTCATCCTGAAGCCGAAAATGGTTACATTTAAACAAAAATGGTGGAAATAGACAAATTAGAAAATAATTTATACCAACGCCATTCTTTACATGGTAGCAGCAGACACCATCTTGGATTATGTGAGTTGCCCCAAGGGTATTAAGGTGTTATCCTCCATTTACCTTCTATATACACCCTATTTAAGCAAGATCAGCAATAAAAAAAAAAACATAAGAAGAAGTTAATTTCGGGTTTCCACATTGTATGAGGGAGAAGCCCTCAGCAGGAGAAGGCTCTTTCGTTTTGCTTTTGTGGTTGTAGAGTATCGAAAATAAGGCCAGAATCCGCGAGTACCATACGGTCTGCAATTCAATGGGAGTCGGGCAAGACAGACACGCGAACTTTATGAAAGAGGGTTAAAAAGAAAGACTCCGACAGTAATAGCAATATTGTATCGCGCAAGCAAGAGATTTTTTTAAAACTCAAAATAATACATTGAACTTCATGCGTACACCCAGATACCCCCTGATGGGGGGGGGGGCCTTCGTTGAGCCATTGTATTTATTTGTGTTCCTTCTCCATTGCATATGGCCGCAAGCATTCTTGGTCGAATGGAGCCCTGGTCACAGATGTACTGCAGTGTCGTCTTTATGGAGGAGTGGCCATGGCGATAAAGATGCTATGTCAGTAATCTAGGGACGAATTGGGTTGCCACTCCGACGAAACGTAAGGGCTTATTGTACTGCGTTATTTTTAGCGTGTGATTTTCGCTGTTTGGCTTGTTTTCCTCTTTCCTTTAAAATTTCCCTTTAAACACAATAATTTTTAGTCCTAAACCATACCATGATTTTAACTGGTACTCGAAAATTTTATACTTAGACAACGTCCTTCCCCTACACACGCTTGTCACAGCTTTAAAATGTTGTCACAAACGGAATGAATTAAAAAAAACAAGCATGCATTAACACTGCATTAGTAATTCGACTCCGTAATAAAAATGTGCAATGACGTACGCAGTTGTAAAGGAAAACATACCAACAGGACAAAACTAAAAAGTCAGAATGCGTGGTGTACTGAACAATATCTATATTGTACATTATATTTAAAAAAAAAATCGTCTAGTAACTTTTGCTACTACGATATGGCAAATGAGCCATTATCTTGTGTGCGACGACGCAATCACTGACCAGATAAGTTTTCATCGGATGCTGATATTAGTTTTGTTAAAAAAAAAAAGAAGAAAACTTCGTTGTTTTACAGTTTCCCGACCCAGGCTTTTAAATTTTTTAAATTTTCGAACACCATATTTTCAGTAAATTCAGCAGTTAATTTGAAGGCGAGTGTACGTGAGGTTGACTACTTTAAATTTATTTACACTTTTTAGGTGTACTAACAAAAGTTAAAATAATCACAAGAAAACTGTAACCAAGTCCACATACACTGCAATTTCATGTGGCCACTTTTTGTTAAGCTTTACTGCTTAATTTTTTTTATGCATAAAGATTATTTATAACAATCATTGGAATGTTTGTTACTATATACTAGAAATATGCGTATGTAATAAGTAAGTGGAAGAGATCGAAATTAGCCTACCTTCACCCACCATACGGCATCGTAGTGGAAGAATCTGGACTGCTCGTACAAATTAAATTATTTCGCCATTGTCTTGATATTACGCCTATATATGAAAAACCAATAATGAAAACTAATTACAGAATAACTAAATTCATTCAGCCGTATTTCAAGGAATACATACACCAGATTTCATTCGAATCGGTTCATGCTTTCGGCCGTAACTGCGGTATTGATCAACAAACAGACAGGGAGACAGGGTAGGACTGACGTGGTCAAAGGTCACGAGGGAAATTTTACCCAAGAGTCCAGAATCCCATGTTGTGAAATATGTCAATTAGGACTAGCGAAACAAACAAAAAAAACTGGGTCGTGATGCGCCGAACCAGTGATGGGCCCAACCCTTTACCTCTCACAGATTTGTATCACCGCCCAAGTAAGGAGGGGAGAGGAATGTTTTCTTCTGACTCGAACTCTTGTTTTCGCATTGAGATCGAGAAACAGTGTCAAATGATACATGTAGGCCTACTCAATACAAAGAACTTATTTTACAAGCGTTTTATAATGATCTTTTTATTATTATTATTATTTGTAATTTTAAATCTGTGGAATCTGTCGGATTTAAAAAAAAAATCTGACAGTCAGAGGCCAGGAGGAATATCCCTCCCTTCTTTCTGTGGCCAGTCCGCCACTGTAAAAACAGAACATCATTCGCTTTGCTCACTCGTTCAATAAGAAACAACACCTCAAATAAGTGTAATAAAATACAATAACATATCGCACCCGAAAAGCAGCGAGGCTAGAGCAATAATTAAAAACAAAGTCTATGCGCGCCTCGAATTCACTGTCCCGTCCAGATTCCAGCATAAAAATTCGGTGTACCATCCAGATTACCGTCAAAGGTATGTGACGACTCACTTTGTATTGTTCTTTGCGATAAGAGAGGAGCCACCTTGATGTCTACGTGTAGTCTCTAACCGACCTCAATATTGAAGAGCTGATTTGCCGAAAAGCGCAGTTTACACGCCGTTATTCATTGCGTTAACATTTCGTATTAACGCACACCTTTACGCTGATGCAATCAACAGTCGGTGTACTATGGATGACGGTTTTGTGTTGAATGACCTCGTTAGAGCTTAATTATTTTAACTTGCTATATCTTATTCTGTTTAGCAAATTGCCTTTTGTCCTTCTGCACTGCAACTCACCCACCCGTAGACTTTAAGTTTCTCGGATCATAACTGAACAAATGTGTCTGGTTTTTGAGGAGAAGTGGCTGATAGGAATCGCCCCTAGCCCCCTTTTTGACGCAACCGTAATTCGAAGTGTGACATGTCAAATTAAAAAAGACTGACAGTAATAGCACAACATTTAATAACACTATTAAATCGCACAAACAACAGATTTTTTTAAACTAAAATAATACATTTAACTTCATGCGTACACCCAGATAACCAATCATGAGGGGCCCTTCGTTGAGCCATTGTATTTATTTGTGTTCCTTCTCCATTGTATCTGGCCGTAAACATTGTCGGTCGAATGGAGCCCTAATTACTGCTGTGATATAACCGTTTCAGTGCGTCGTCTTTAATAATAATAATATAATATTTACCACGAAGTGGAAGGGTGACAGAAGGGGGGGGGGGGGCACTAACACTGTTCCTGCAAAAAGTATGGCAAAGATTTACCACTGGAGCGGCTATACTGGGCGCTTCAAAAAATGTCAAGGTGTTCTTTCCAGAGGAGTCGGCAAAACCCGCCTAGGGTAGCAGACCCGACAGTATCCTTACTAAGGCTGTTCCAAATTGGGACTACCCGGACAGAAAAAAAGTTTCGACGACAGTCTAAATGTGTAATGGGGAAAGCCAGTTTCCAATCATGTTCACGGGTCTGCATTAAACGGGGCGCAGGATCAAAAAAAGGGAGGTCAACCTTGATGAGGCCCCTAAGGATCTTGTAAACCAATATGAGGTCGAACCTCAGCCTACGGAGCTCCAGCAGCTCCAGACCTGATTTTTTCAGGCGCTCGCCATACTCCAGGTCTCTAAATCCAGGCAGGCTTTTTGTAAACCTGCGCTGAGTTTTCTCGATGAGATCAATGTCTACGATAAAGAAAGGGGACCAGACCGGGGTTGCGTATTCAAGAATAGGGCGCACGAAAACCTGGAGGAGTGGCAATGGCGATAAAGGCGCTATGTCAGTGATCTGGGGACGACTTGGGTTGCCAGTTCGAATCCGAGTCATGCCACTACGACGAAACGTAAGTGCATAAATGTGGCTTACTGTACTTCGTTACTGCTAGTGTTTGATTTTCGCCGTTTGGCTTGTTTTCCACTTTCCTTTAAACACCATAATTTTTAGTCCTATAACACTCCATGATTTTAACTGGCACTCAAGATTTTATACTTAAAACAATGTCCTTTCCTTCCCAACATACGCTTATCAGAACTATAAAATGTTGTCGTAAACAGAATGAACTTAAAAACAAGGAAGCATTGACAGTTTATTAATAATTCGACGTGTCATATATGTAGAGTAATAAAAATGTGCAATTGACGTACGCAGTTACAAAAGAAGACATGCCAACAGGACAATACTAAAAAGTCTGAATGCGTAGTGTACTGAACAGTATCTACAATGCACATTTTATTTTTTAAAATCGTCTTCTAACATTTGCCACTACAATACGGCAAATGAGCCAAAATCTTATGTGCGACGATGGAGCTACCGGCCAGATAAGTTTTCATTTCAAAACATTTTGGTTTTGGTAAGAAAACACTGAAAACTTCGTTGCTTTACAGTTTCCGGTTCCCTTCGTTCTTTTTCATCAGGCTTTTACATTTTTTAAATCTACGAACACCACATCTTTCAGCAAATTCAGCTGTTAAGTTCGGGTTGTGGAGGAGGATGAGAAATCGTACTGCGCTGAGGGTACGTAAGGTTGACATCTTTAAATTTATTTACACTTTTTAGGTGTATTGACAAAAGATAAAATAACCACACGACAATTGGGACAAAGTCCACATTGAATATAACACCAAAATTCACGTGGCCAGTTTTTGTGGAAGCTTTATTACTGAATTTTTTTTTTATGTATAGAAAGATTATTTATAATAATCAATTTTAAAACAAGATAAATAAATAACGATAGACTGAAAATAACTTTCGGCGAGCGAGAACATTTGTCTAGTTGCCAAATGCTGATTTCTGGCATAAAAAAAACCCTCTGCACAAAATATTTTTGCGCAGATATGTTCTACAATATGTCCCTACTCCAAAACATAATGATGCCACCTTGGCACCCTTGGGAAATTCAAGATGACGTCCAAAAATGACGACAAAAAACGGTTTTTTGCTTCTAGCGTCTAAACCGTTCATCCGAATGAAAAATAATCGGTTACCAATTATGATTAGAATAAAATTTCCTTAAAAAAAGGTTCTATTCATATTTTTGGTAAAATTAATCTTTCTTGCCTAAATTCGTTATTTATTTTATTTTAGGCCATTTACGGATGTTACATACTACAGTACATAATGTATATTACAATTCCTGACTTTAAATAGCTGCAGTACCCGTTCTAATTCGGAAAAATGCACGTGAGTAGTCTTAGATGAAAGATGAAGATGTATATTTTCCAACAAGGTTAATTAAAACTGTTTATATTAATTAGGATCTAAGCTACGGCAGTTTACCTACGTTGTAGTGCTGTGCTTTTCGTTCTATTTTACCACAAGTTCAATCTTTAAGCTGGTGCACAAGTTCACCTTTAAGCTGGTGTAATTCGGATAAATAGATTTATTTTAATTAGGAGCTAAGCTACGATGTTTTTTTCTACAGTGCAGCGCTGTGCATTTTGCACTATTTTACCATGAGTTCGAGCCTTAAACTGCCATAGCTTAGCTTCTTATTAATATAAATCGTTTTAATTACCCTTGTTGGAAAATAAACATCTTCATCGTTCGTCTCAGCCTAACCACGTTCATTTATCCGAATTAGAAGGGATACTGCAGCAGTTTAAAGATGGATCTTGTGGTAAATTAGAGTGAAAAGCAGAGCGCTGCAACATTGGTAAACTGCCGTAGCTTAGCTCCTAATTAATATAAATTGTTTTAATTGCCCTTGTTGGAAATTATACATCTTCATCCTTCAACTAAGCCTAATCACGTCCATTTATGCGAATTAGAACGGGTACTGCAGCTGTTTAAAGTCAGGAATTGTAACACACATTATGCACTGTTGTGTTGCATATGTAAAATGCCGTCAACGGCCTACAATGACTTAAACTAGGAAACAGGCTTTGGGCCTATTGTAGGCGGAGCGAACGGATCTTCATTTCAAACTTAAATTTAGTTTTTATTTTAATGACGATACCACATTTGTTAATAATTCTTAAAAATCAGGGTGCAATACTTAATGGGCTTTGTTGAGCTGTTTCCTTTTGGTGTGACGTACTGCTGTTCTTTGCTGGCCGTTTTCTTATTTTAGCCTTTTTTTTTTAATGTAGGCTTATGTTAGGTGTCAAATTGACGTTAACAAGCTTTCGTTTGCTCCGGCATTTAGTTTTTGTTTAGTTATTTCTAGCCTCCTTTTCGCAACCAACACTGAAGACGTGGGCCATCGCCGCGAGTAAAATTAGAACAGGACGTAATAAGGTGTTTAACTGCAAGCCAAACAATCATCAGTACGATAGTTTTTAACAATAGTCAGAAGATTCAAAAGGTTCACAATACTGCTTTGGTATAAGATTTGATACCGCCACCAACGAAAATGTTGAGCTGGCACACCTCTATCACACAATGCAAGGTAATATATTATTTCCTAACTCCATGACTGCAACAGCGATCTCTATTATATAATCTGAAAGAAATAACCATTACAATTTAAGTTTCAAATGTGTTAACTTTTAGACCTAGTTTTAGGTTTTAGGCCTAATTTTTAGCGTTTAGGCCTAATATTTATCTCCGATTTACTTTCGTTAGTAGCAGCTTACAACAGTGGTTCGAGATTAAGCCTATTCCTTTATGCGATGCAACACGGTTTTGGTTTCGAGTCCTCACGTTACCGTGGCAACCAGGAATTGAGAGAGGCGGGCGTATTATTGCTTCGTGTTTCGTGCTTTCGTGTTTCGTCTGATGTCAATATCGTTTTATAATACCGCTTGGCCTTGATACGACGATTTCAGGTTTCATATTTGGGATTCCCAATGCTAGTGTAGACGCCACTTTCGTTGCCCTGTTGAATTGAATAATCTTCAAAGCATTCTTTTTTTCAAATGAAACTAACATGTGTCGTTAATGGAATCATTTTGTTTTTATGGTTGCGTTCTTACTATATTGGTTAAATGCACGCATCAAATGTTATTATTTCGTTGAGTTACGTCGAAAAAGATTATTAGCTAGAAAGAAGCAACCAAAATTTAATTTGCTGTTTTTTTTAAAGTTTACTTGACTGCCATTAGCATGGTGTATGCTTCATCGGAATTCCTTAACTATTCACGACTCCAAATTTACAATGGTGAGTGTTAGATATAAATTCGAAAATTAAAAAATTTCTACAGTAATAATTGTTCGATTTACGTCAAATTTTGGCTCAGCAATACTTTTGGGGGTGTAAAGCGTTGTGCAAAATTTCATTTCAATCCGACCTTTCGTTTGGGCTCCACCCAGACTAAAAAAGTGCAACCAACAGACCAACGGACCAACGGACCAACATTTTGCAATTTGGTGTCCGTTATAGGCTACGCTTCGCTCGCTCGCTCCGCCAATAACTAATTTCGGCAAGACGGATTAATTTTACCAAAAATATGAATAGAAACTTTTTGAAGGAAATTTTATTCTAAGCACTAGAAAGAAAAAAAAACCGTTTTTTGTCGCCCTTTTTGGACACCATCTTTAATTCTCCAAGGGTGCCAAGGTGGCATCATTCAGAATTGGGTTACACGCACCATACATGTACACAATCAGCAATGACCAATTGTGCAGACTATTCTTTTGGGTTTTCGTCTTGTAGCGTTAATATGCCATCAGACCGAGGAAGGATAGAAATGTGCGAGTAACGTATGCAGTAAGTAGCAGAGAGCCAATTTCCACACCCTGCCTTCAGCCGCAGTGGAAGAATCTGGTCTGCCCATACAAAATTAATTATTTCCCCATTGATATTGATATTGAATTAAGGCTGAATTAAATGTGCATTTGTCAGCGCTTACATGCTTTAGTTATTATGTAAACGTCGAAATTATTAGTTTTTCGAACATATTCCTATAAAGTTTGTCTCAGAAGTCCTGAACCAGGTAGGCCTATATGGTATACGATGTACGCATATACCATATTAGGTCTATGGTGTACAAATCAGCAAACTATGAGCAAAATATTTATCTAATGGGAGTAGCAAATGTCTTCCACAATAGGAGTTCACTCGCAGTAAACCCAGGACTCGAACCCAGGACTTTCCTCTGGGTGTAGCATAGGCCTATACCATATAGGCCTACCTGGTTCAGGACTTCTGCGACATACTTTATAGGAATATGTTCGAAAAACTAATGTTTCGTCGTTTACATAATAACTAAAGCATGTAAGCGCTGACAAATGCATATTTAATTCAGCCTTATTTCAAGAAATACATACACCAAATTTCGTTCGAATCGGTTCATGCTTTTGGCCGTAACAGACATACAGGGAGACAGAGTACGACTGGCGTTGTCAAAGGTCTTGAGGGAAATTTTACCCAAGGGTCCAGAACCCCTTATTGTGAAATATATCAATTAGGCCTGGCGAAATACACCCCCCCCCAAAAAAAAAAACTGGGTTGTGAAGTGCCGTACCATTGATGGGCCCACCCTTATATACCCCTTGGAAATTTGTATCATTGCCCTGACGAGTGTAAGGAGGGAAGAGAAATGTTTTCTCCTGACTCGAACTCTGTTTTCGAGAAAGATATGCATTGAGATCGAGAAAGAGTATCAAATGATACATATAGCCTACTCAGTACCAAGTGGGGCTTCGGACGAAAGACTAACTGGAAAATCGTCTAATGCGATAATTGTCTGTAATATTTGACTCAATGAAAAATCTGGAAAATCATCGAAACGGAATATCGTATAATGGATAAGCGTATAATGGATAAAAGTCTAACTATCAATAATATAACTGTTAATGTCTAACTGGACAATAATATAGCTGCGGTTTTTGATGTTATATGTATAGCCGCAGCGAGCGCGATAGCGCGAGCGAGGCAGGGACACTAGGCGATTTTCCATTATACTGTTATGGTGTATATGTTTTTTCAACTATGCGATTTTCCAGTTAGACGATTACCCCTCGCCCCAGTACAAAGCACTTATTTTACTACGGTTTTATAAACCTCGACAGTCTAAGACCAAGCGGCTCCGGAATATCTTGACAAATTAAAGAGCTGATCTTTTTTGTATTATTATTTGTAATTTTAAATCTGTGCTTGTCACTAATATCGAACCAATAAAAGTTACGTGAGCTTTCCTGTTATGGAATTAAAAAAAAATATGTGAGAGGAATGTTTCCCCCCCTTCCCTTCCTCGCCAGTCCGTCACTGTAAAAGCAACCCACCGTACGCTTTGCTCGCTCGCTCAATAACAAACAACACCACAAATAAGCATAATAAAATACTGTAGTGTACCACTTCCGAAAGGCAGCTTGCCTGGCGCAATAAGTAATAGCCAAGTCAATATGCGCATCGAAATCCAGTGTATGGTTTAGATTCCTGCATCAAAATTCAGTGTACCATCCAGATCCCCGCCAAAGGTAAATGAGGACTCACTTTGTATTGTGGAGCCGCTTCAATATCTATAGTCTCTAACCGACCGCAATATTGAAGAGCTGACGCGCCGAACTGAGCAGTTATATGCTGCTGTCATTACAATTTTTCTTAATAGCGCACACC
>JAHWFP010089657.1:0-39134 GCA_023313725.1 Lithobius niger
ACTGACCGTCTCACCTGACAACTCATTGACTTGAAGGTGTAATAATCCTTTATTTTCTGTATGATGCTGCCTATAATTCTGCATGCATTTCTGAATTAGATTCTTAGTGTGCTTTCAGCTGTGATGGTGACTACAATTTGGATTTTGACAACAATACCTTTAGCAAATCAATAAAAATGAAGTTTTTTTTAATATATCAACGAAAAGCTACATTACCTGCCTGTTTTAGCACTTCCTTCCTCAAATGCAATCGAACCCCTAGAGAAAACTTGTTGGCTTCTCTGCCAACCTTGTAGCTTATGCTTCTGCCCATGCGCAGTGCAGGCCTCCTATAAAAGCGTAAGCCTCAGACCTGGCTTCATCTTTCTTTCTAGGGCTGCCACACTAGATGGCTGCTCGTTTTTTCTCCCGAACTTTGATTCTGGGTGCGACTGCACCGATGCTAGACATCACTTATGCGGTCGGACACTGACCTTTGGCCACGCAATGACTGCCTGCCTTTCTTGACCAGGACTAGTTTCATGGACTTTTGAGTCGGAGGTTTAAATACCGTGGTCTTAGATACTGCGATTATTTCTCTCTCATTCATTCCTTCAGCAATGGAGGGTGCGGCTCCCGAAACGACCGTGGCGTATCCTGTCCCACATGGTCAGACACAACCCTCGACAACTTTTTTATTGCCACGAATATTACCTTTATTTTACATAGAAGTCCCCCTCCCCCCCATGGAGCTCTATATCCTTTAGCTTGAAAGTTGGCATCCCTACCGGGCTCGTATCCTACTGCTGCACATGACAGGAACTGGGGTCGCCTATATAAACGGATCGCAGCGATTCCCAGCATCTTTCTTCCTAGGCAGCCACCATGAGTGATTGTTTGTGAGCTCTACTCTTCGCCAATTCCTCTCCAAGGACCGGAATCGACCCGATTCCGCTCTTGTCTGTGGGCTTTTTCCTGCCGTCAGTGCACGGTCCTCTAAAGGGACCATTGGTTGGGCCTTAGCCCAGCCCCTTGCACCGTCTGACAATTCCAATTCCTGCAATGCCTGCGGACCGGGAACGGGAGATCGCTCGGTCCGTTGCTTTAGCCACCGAAAGTTTGGATTCGTCTCAGCGCTATGTCTTACGGCCTGGTGGATGACCGCGTATGCAGTTCGCCTGCCATTCTGAAGATGTTACTATCACTTTGCCTGGAACACTGCGCCTACTGTCTGCGTGCTGCCTGTGTGTCTTTTCTGATAGTAAGTGTGCTTGCTCTTGCCCTGGGCCTCCACTTGGGTTTGGTTTGGTTCCCCTTGCTCTTCCCTCTCGATTCCGCCACTGCTTGGCGGCCAGTGGGCCGGAACCGGGCCTCAGCATCTGGCCTGGGCTCCTCGGCAAACCTCTTTCCGCCTTGGTTCTTCACTTGTTACCATTCCCTCTGTTACTGGTACTGCGGTTATCCTGTCGGACCATCATCCTATTTGGACGTCAGCAAACCGGAACCGAGCCCCTGCAGGCAGCAACCCGCTGTCTTCGGACCTCACCACAAGCCTGTTTCCTGTGACTTTCCAAGCACTGCCGTTGTCGGACTGGTATTCGGTCCTATTCCACTTCGTACTATGAACAACAAGGATTGGACGGGCCCATGTGCTCGGCCTGGGTTCTTTCACGGACCATGTTCCGCCATCTGTCTACCTTCTTGACATGAGCATGCCGGTTCCTGAAGAAGATCATCGTCTCAAGCCTTCACCCCGGACCTGTTAGCGTTTTCATTACTACTTTTTCTTGTCAGAGACTAGGACCGGGCCTCAACACCCGGCCCGGACCCCTTTGCAGTCCACGACCTGCTGCCTTTGTGACTCTGGTGAGGCTGCTGTTTTCATCCGCAATCATTACGACTACACAGGTGACTACTATCGTCCGACTGCTCGAGGAGACAGGCGTTTCTATGGGACAAGCCTCTCGCATTGCCTCCAAAGCCGTCCGGATCTCTACCAACAAAATATACGACAGCCACTGGCACGATGCTTTCGTTGGTGTCTTCCACGGCAAGTTGACCCAGTCAGTCCCTCTGTTCCAGACTTCCTGAACTTTGTACAAGACCTCTTCGTCGATGGTCTCCAGGGATCTACTATTTTGGTTTACCGATCTGGTCTCAACACGTTCTGCAAGACAACTGGCAGTTTGGGTCTCCTGGATGATTATCGCATCTCCGTCCTCATCAAGTCTTTCGAGATTGAACGCCCGAGGAGTCGACGCCTCTTTCCAGATTGGAATTGGTCCCTTGTTCTCACATCGCTTCTTTTCGCTCCTTACGAACCACTCTCCCCGTGCCGTCTTAGTCACTTAACTTGCCAAACTGTTTTTCTCGTGGCCCTAGCCGCATGCCTTTGCTGTAGCAAGATCCAGGCTCTCTCTGCTTCCCCTGCAGACTGTCTGATTGTGCAGACAAAATTGCTTTGGGGTATCATTGACTCCTCGTGCGTCCTTCCGAGCCAAGACACAGAAGGCATGTGAGCACTCCCTAGCCTTCATCATTCCAACCCTCTCCAATGTCTTGGCGATGAACCGGAACGAGCGCTCTGCCCCTTACGAACCCTGTGTTTCTACCTTAAGAAATCCAAACTAATCCATAGTGGCTGGTCTCTACTATTTCTACCCTTCGGTTCCACGTCGGGCGAAACCTCAGCCCGTATGGTTGTTACCTGAATCAAAACTGTGATCCTCCAAGCTTACAATTCTCTTGACATCGCCTGGATCAGGCATCCAGGTAGCCGCCTATGAACTACGCGCCATTTTAACTTCCTGGACCCATCATAGTAATGTCCCCATTTCGAACATCGTGAAAGCTACTTCCTGGCGCAGCCCTACTGTTTTTACATCTCACTATCTTGGTGACATGTCTGCTTGAGCCAAGGGACTCTACCATCTCGATCCTTTTGTGGACACCAATCCGATTGTGTGATCTCTTTAAGCACTTCGATCCCCTCGCACTTCTTTCTCCCATTGATTGTGAAGTTTTTACTTTATGGGGGCCGCGCCCAACCCAAGGGGGCTCTGTCGAGTTGGCGCCCGCCGCCTTTGACAAAGTTTGTGGAATGCTAAATAAAATAGGTAATGATATTTTCATGGCATTAGAAACATTGAAATATCAGGGCCATCTGGTTGATTTCTGTTTCTATTGCCCTAATGAAAATACACATTCCCAACATCCTTCCCTCTGTGTCGCCAACTAGGCACTGTAGAAGAATAAAAGCTGAAGCATCGATCTGGTTTATATAGACGGAGGCTGCGCAGTGGGCAGCGACACGTGGAGCACTCCAGAATTCTAATCTCTAGCACAAACAGCATTGCTAGAAGGAGAATGCTGATTAAAACAGTAACGTATATTTTAAAGACGGGAAAGCCAAAGGCTCACAAGAAATAACTAAATACAGATGCAAACCTATTTACGTTGCCTTTTGGACTTATATGTCAGACTGCCTTAAAGGTCCTGGGTTCGATTCCCCGGTCAGGCAGTCTGACATATAATTCCAAAAGGCAACGTGAATAGGTTTGCATCTGTATTTAGTATATTTTAAAAATGTCATAGCGCTTACTTTTAAATGCGGGAATCATCTTTGTAGCAATCGTTTACGCACAATTTCAAATAAATAAATAAAAGATATCGGAAGAAGAAGATATTGTACTGATATCTTTTATTTATTTGAAATTATGCGTAAACGATTGCTACGAAAACGTATATTTTCATTAAGGCAATAGAAACAGAAAACAACCAGATGGCGCTGGTATTTCAATGTTTTAGGCCACTTAAAAAAACAAAACAATTTCCATCGTATAAAAATTGTTTCGTGTGTATGGCTATTTTTTTCTTCATTTGGCAATACAGGAAGTTTTTTGTAAAGCAAATCTTTATATGTACTAAAACCTAAAAACATCATATTTGCAATGGATGGTTGGGAGGGGGAGGAGATATGTAAAAAGAGGCACTTACCCATAACGGGAACAGAACACAGTGAATGACGGTTGGCCGTCCCTCTGGTCCATACCGTGGCTGCACTACCGTTAAACACAAACTATTCATATCTCTTATCCAAGTTTCCTCATCCACACATTAATTTGACAAACCTTATTTATTTATTAATTTTTGAGTTAAATAATTTGGTTGTGGTGTGTCTTATCTAAGCTGTAATTTAGTATGGCCCTATAAATATAATAAGATCTTGGATAAGATGTCCTTCCAATGCCGGAGAAACAGATTTCTATTTTAAAAAACTGCTTTAAAGTTTGATGGAATGCCTAAAAGGAGATTGCATTATGTAATTCCATGAAGTGCGGATAATTTCCTGTAAACTACGACTACTCTTTGCAGGAGTTGAATAGATGATGATTCTCATCATTCCAAATCTAATTTGGATTCTAGCGAGAGTAACAGCAGGACAGTAAGTTGTAGGAAATTCAAATAATTTATGAAAGATTATTCCTAAATATTTAAGAGAAAAAAGCAAAACTTCTTATCATGATTGAAATGACTTCATGGCTGAAATGACTACTACAGGGCTCGTACACGGCCTTGAATTTCTTGCACAATCTAGGCGTATTTCAGTTCGTATGCTCAGGAATTGGCAGTACATTCTAATGTTGGATGTTCTGTATGTAGCATGTGACTACACCAACTTGCAGTGCAGATACCTCCGTTTGACTGCAAAGGCCAGACATGCTTATTTAGTCTGGCTGACGCGTGGTCGAAGTGGGTATAGTGTTAAAGGCACATAAATCCTTCCGGTATGTCATGCAACCCGTTGAGAATGGCGCTTGCAGCATTTAAACAGGTTAGAGTTAATGTCGCAAAATCATCTCGTACGAAACAGAAAATCCAAAAGTAACTGTGTTGGCAACATGTAAGGTTTGACCTCGGTCTCCCATGTTAAAGCGGAAATTTCGATGCTTAATTTCTCCGCCGTCTTCCTACATTTTCCACTGAAATTTGATATATGAGCTTTATGGGACTTGGCCAACACGTGTACTAACTTTTATTAATTTCCGATTTGTCATAGCGTAGATACGGCTTGAGCTGGAATCGTGATTTTCATTTTTGGCTTCTTCTTCTTCTTGGCACGACACGTTTCTGCTACGCTGTCTACAGATCAAACTATTTGTCCGATAAAGCTGGTTCTTGGCTCATTTTACAGGTATTGCTCTGTAGATGTGCCCTCTCCATAAGGACTTTTCTAATTGGTCAAGTGATTTAGGGGTTTCGGAGCATTAAACGACCAGATTGATTGTTTTACATTGTTTTAAACATTGTTTTTATGCAACAATGCCAATCAGCAAACGCCATATGCATGGCATCGCATCGCCTGAAGTTTAAGCAAATGCTAACAATGTTGGTGCGCCAACAATTCACCCGCACGTGAAGAGGAAGCATTATTCTTATTACCAATTGATTTATATAATGATTTCACGTTACTCTCCCATGTTAAAGTTAAAATGTCCGTTGCACATTTGACTTGCCGTCGTATATTGCAAAAAACGGACAAAGCCGCTAATACAGAACTGCGGACAAACCAAAAGAAAGACATGCACTGAATGAGCGAGCGAAATTCAGTGCATTTGTAACGAGTACGCAAGACTTAAGACTGATTGATAAAGATGCAAAACTTAAAAAAAAAAACTGTATGGTATTCCAAAGTAGCACGAATTAGTAAACAAAAACGAACTCGTTTGATGCTTAAGGTAAGGTTTAACTGATTCGAAGTCAAAACAGCAAAGGAACACAAATAAACTTTCCTGTAAGGTTTCAGATACTGCAGTGTTGCTGTACTGTTTCGTCCACGTGAAACCTTACTGCTGTATACAACTTTTACACACGTAAATACAATTAAAGTCATGCCCAAACAAAGGAAGAAAAATGTAAGGTTAAACATTCGACCACTTTCTTGGCTAAATTTGTTCAGTGTGCTTCAGTCACGACATCTACTTTTCGTTCATCACCTTACTGATGATACATATAGCATTTTTCAAGATTTTCAAGCCCTTTTCCAGGCATGGAATTACATTATTATTTTCCAGGGCATTTCTAGATTTTCAAAGCCTCGCATGAACCTTCAATTACGTGTAGAGCTGTTGTAAACCCACTAACACGGTTATGTTTTAAGCATTTTCCAGCGATGTCGTGTAGCCAAGTAGAATGAACCAATCATTAACTGAAGTATCGTGTGCAAAAATAAAATTGGTAAACACATTTGAATACAGCAGTAAGGTTTCACGTGGACGAAACAGTACAGCAACACTGCAGTATCTGAAACCTTACAGGAAAGTTTATTTGTGTTCCTTTGCTGTTTTGACTTCGAATCAGTTAAACCTTACCTTAAGCATCAAACGAGTTCGATTTTGTTTACTAATTTACATACGTTTGAACTTAAATGATGTCGCAAAACTGGGTCATACATGAAAGACAACATGGACGCATGTACCTTTAAGTGTTTTACTTCACTAGTGTTTTGCACGAAACAAAGTGAGAATGACCTCAGTCTAATCTCATCTTGGTCTGGTCATATCTTAAATCCATGACATTGCTTGGTCTCGGTATTGTCTCAACTAGACGAGACTACTCTTGGCATTCTTGCAGTTTCTGGTTTGGGTTTCCCCTTCATTTGGTGAATAGTGATTTAATTGCATTTCTGGAAAGTTCAGTAAGATTGCAGCTGCAGAAAAAAAAATCACTGTATAAAAGTTTAAAAAAATCAATGTTCCGGACGATATCTATAACTTGAATTTCGAGACGAGACCAAGAAAAATGTCATCACTTATGAAACACTGTACTTTGCAAAGTTCATAATGAAATAGTAATGGCACACACACTGTCCGAAGCGGTTGTAAGGCATGGTGACAAGTGACTTAACACTTCATTAACTTTTCAAGCGCTTCTACCGTTTTCTGTGCCAACTTCACCTCAGGCAGCAGCACCCATGCTTGATAAGCGGTTAGTTTCTCCCTCCATTTAAGTAAATAGCCGACGGAAAGCAAAATCTCCCAATGAAAAACGTTACTGGTGTTTGTGACTGAAATAGAGTGACAATTTTTCGTTGTTATGGCAGTACACGAGCGTGATATTTAAAGTGAGTAACCATGACTTCATCTTGAGAATAATAAAAATTATAAAAAGGATTATCACCGGCTTCGATTGAAGGCTAACCAGAAGAAACAGACCTTTCTTACAGAATGTAAAGCTCTTGTAACAGAAACTTTTCATAAAGAATGTAAAGCTCTTATAACGGAGACCTTTCATGTAGAATGTAAAGCTTTTCTAACAGACCTGTCTTCTATAATGCAAAGCTCTTGTAACAAAGACCTTTCTTATAGAATGTAATGCTCTTGTAACAGAACCCTTTCTTATAGAATGTAAAGCTCTTGTAACGGACACCTTTCATGTAGAATGTAAAGCTCTTCTAACAGACCTTCTATAATGCAAAGCTCTTGTAACAGAGACCTTTCTTATAGAATGTAAAGCTCTTGTAACGGAGACCTTTCATGTAGAATGTAAAGCTCTTCTAACAGACCTCTCTTCTATAATGCAAAGCTCTTGTAACAGAGACCTTTTTTATAGAATGTAAAGCTCTTGTAACATAAACCTTTCTTATAGAATGTAAACCTGTTGAACGGAAACCTTCCTTATAGAATGTAAACCTCTTGAAACAGAGACCTTTTTTATAGAATGTAAAATGCTTGTGACAGAAACCTTTCTTATATTATTATTATTACTAGCGGAGTCGCTCGCTTCGCTTGCTCATTCCGCGTCGTCTCACTACGCTCGAGTAGCTTTCATGCTGCAACTCTTATTCCATATCTAACACGATCAAGCAAATAATCAGAGTGCAGTACGTGACACACATTCCATATCTAACAAGATCAAGCAAATGATCAGAGTGCAGTACGTGTTTGGAGCCAAGGTCCATAGCCAAACACCCTACTATAAAGCAACTTAATTAAAAGTACATGTACATATTGAACCTAGGACTACACAACGTCATCCATCAGGTGCTACTACGCTGATCTTGGCCACGACACAGTTTCACAAATTCACTGCAAAACTACCCTTGCAGCCTTGCAGACGTTAGGCTTAGTTGATAAACAAATGATAACCATAAACTAGTCCAACGGTCTGGCCACCCAAGCGCTACGTGCGCTTCTTAAGGCGAAACATGCGATTCGTATCCAGTCGGCCTTAGCTTGAAGAAACCATCCCCTTTCTGGCGTGCGCCTAAACTGCCAATGAGCCAGGAGGCGAGGCACGCGATTTGTAGCTCAGTCGGCCTTGGCTTGAAGAGTCATTCCCTTACCGGCACGCGATTATACTGTTATTGAGCCAGGAGGTTAGGCATGCGATTTGTACACAGTCGGTCTTGGCTTGAAGAAGCGTTCGCCTTTCTGGCATGCACCTAAACAGGCAATAATCCAGGAGGCGACACACGGGATTTCTTCCCCAGTCGGCCTTGGCTTGAAGCAGCCTTATCCATCCCCGCTGCAAGCCCGTTTCAACGCTGTAGCACGCGAGTTGCTGCTTGCTTGAACTAAAATGCTTGGTAATTTTATCATTCATACTCCTTGTGCCGATATAGATTATTTTTTATTCAAATAAATTTTGCAGACTTTACATGGGTTTCCTTGTTTCACAAATTTTAAGAATTTTTACTTAAAAGCCATCTCCTTCCCTGCTACGTGTGATGCTTTGAAACAGCAACCACATGTCGCCTATAATTTTTGGCTAATATAAAAGATTTCGTGCAAGGCGAAATCGTACCTAGAAACTATTCGTTTTTACCGCTATTAGGCTGGACTATTGCCGAGTAGAGCACCAGCTAATAGCACACTATTGATCGAACGTCGATGTTTTACAAATGCAAACGTGGAAACATTTTTGACCCTTTTGTTATCAGTATACTTTGTTTAAATAGGCCTAATTTACCATTAATCTTTTCGTAGCTTTACGTAATTTCATTTAAATGTAAGGCTAAATTGGTAGTTTGTTTTAATTTTTTGTATTTTGACACCTTTCTCATATTTTTAGCCCTCCTACTTCAAGAGAAGAGGTACATATATATACCTACCTATATATATATATATATATATATATATATATATATATATATATATATTTATATATATACACTAGCGGAGTCGCTCGCTTCGCTTGCTCATTCCGCCGCATCTCGCTGCGCGTTGTAAAAATTATTTTCATTTCCATAGTTTCATTTATACCTTCTGGATCCCCCTACAACTACTTGCACACAATAGATATTCATTAATGTGCACAGAAAAAATCAGATAAAGTGCTTTAATAGTTTCGGAGAACCAATTTTTTTTAATGACGGGCTGTAAACGAATAAAATTGCAAATCTACGTGTTGAGAAAAAGCGTCCGTAAGTCGGCTATAGTTACACTAAAAATAGTTGTTCCCACCTGATAAGCGATAGTGTGAAGGTTTATACGCTCCTTTTACATTTTAGTTGTACATCGCAGCTGCTGTTTTAATTTTTTAATGTTGTGAAACATCATCTTTCTCGTGATTTTCAACAACGAACTGAACATAAGCGCTCACGTGAAATGCGAAGCGCGCCATGGCGGCCATTGTGAAATCGCTCGTCAGCCAATGAGAGCACGCCAAATCGGCCACGTGGAGCCAACTGGCCAATGAGATAACGCGATCTTCCAATTGCTTTGGAAAGGCAGCTTGAGACCGCCAGAAAGAGCATCTTACATTCCATCTGATTGGCCAATGCCAAACGGGCATCGAGAAAATATGTTAAGAGGCCCGGATAGAGGGAAATTCCAGCTTTTCAATGAACCCAAGATGGCGGCGCCCAGTCAAATTGCTTTGATCTCTACCGCTATCGAAACTGAACAGTTTTTTGTTCTTGAACTACGGAAAAAGGAATGAACACCACATTTGTGCAGTTTTTAGTGAGACTGCACTCAACTAAAGTGCTTTTTATAAAAGTTTAGACATCGTTAACAACGTTTTGTTTACAGAAATCGATGCACAACATAGCGGATAGCGAATTTCAGCTCCTGTCATGTCGATATTTTGGCCAAAAATCGCATTTTTCGACCCGCACTTCCCCATAAAAGTTTTCAAGTCTATATACGTCGTTACTCTAACTTGGGCCACATCGTTGCTTAAAGGGTTAAAGCATAGATTAGAAAGTTAACTAGATATACCGTCTCACTTCTTCCCATCCTACGCGGACCTCTAGCGGTAGTTGCGGCTACTAATACCTCTAATAATGCTTTGCCATCGTTTTGCTTCGAAGGCAAAGTATTGTCAGAGGTATTAGTAGCTGCAACTAGCGCTAGAGGTCTGCGTAGGACGGGAAGAAGTGAGACGGTATATCAAGTTAACTTTCTAATCTATGGTTAAAGCCAACTATTGGGAGACAAAGTCACCAAAATGCATTTTATTTTTCATTTCACTTTATTATTAAAAAATTTGGAACAAAGAATTGCTGGTCAATTTAATTATTGACTTCACTTTAATTAATAACGTAAAGTTTATAATTAAAAAATTTGGAAGAAAGAATTACTGGTATTTTAAAGTTTAAAATTTTAAAGTTGGTTTCGTCCTTTTATTTGCTTTCGTTCATTGTTATACTATGCACAATACAAAACTGGACGAAAGCAAAATAAAAAAAGCTGCATATTAAACATAAAGCAAAAATTGAAAATCTACGACCCGGTTTTACTACCCGGACTCGGCTCGGTGGGCATTCATAATTACTCGGACTTGGCTCGGACTCGGTTCTTTGTTACCCGGTCGATCCCTAATTATTATAGAATGTAAAGCTCTTGCAACAAAGATTTCTAGTCGTCGGCGCGAAAATTTCTACTACCTGTAAATTTTATTACATTCAGTTCCTGGATGCTCCTTATCCGTTTTGAGGTTTTTCGCTCTCTTGATCTGGCCAGTGCGCAACCCCACTGTGCATGCGTCACCATGCGCAGCCCTCCTATCAAAGCAGACAGCTCACTCCAGGTATCTCTTTCCTCAAGCTCGCGCCGAAGACCCATCACTCCTTCCCTTCAGCTACACCTTTGGCCTCTTGAACGCCTACAAGATGAAGTCCCAAGATCTTCGTCGTTCTTTCGTCTACTGTTGGCCTCCGGCAACACCTAGACTCACCGACCTCATTTCCGGCTTGTTTCTGCCACCACCTGAAAACTCATTAATATTATTATTATTATTATTATTATGCATCGTTATTCTGCCTTCCCCCTGCACCTTCCGCGAAAGCAACTCTTTAAGATAGCGTCGCTTCATCTCTCTCTTGAATCTTTCGCGAAAGTAGCTCTTCACTTTCACGAAAGATGATCCATTACTCAACTTCCATTTTGGCATTGCATCATCTTTCTCTTGCCCTTCATCTTTCTCTTTCTTCTGTATTTTCGTCAAAGAAGATCTTCATGCGACACTTTCAGGCGACATCCATTCACAACTTCGTTCTTCGCTACTTCACATCAACAAACAAGCTGCATTCACGCGACCATCGTAACCCCACTGACTGTCCAGCTTCACTTCTTGGACCGACTGAATTCACCGGCTAACAGCATCCGACAAAGCCCGCAGTCCTTCACCTGCATTCACAACTACTGAAGCCTTCATCCCACACCGACTTCAGCCGCTCACCAACCGCTTTAATAGCCCTGCGAGCCCTCGTCCGTGACCACCTGCAAACTCGCCGAGTGTCAGCTTTTGGATTCCGAAGAGCCTACCATCGTAGCCTCCTGACCATCTTTGCCTGATGGTTCTCTTCACCATCACGCAGTAACTGTACCACCTTGGTCGGCCTCCTTCCCACTGCATTCTGTACAAGGCTGCCACCCGCTTCGCTCCGGTTCTCACCACCACTCCCCAGCTTCCAATCCTCACCAGAAAGAAAATCTTCCGCCTGAAAAGAAATCTTTGGTCTGAGAGAAGATCATTCACCTGTAAGAAGATCTTTCACCTGTAAGCAATCTTTCACCAGAAAGAAATCTTTCACCCGTAAGAAGATCTTCCACATGTAAGACGATCCTTCACCTGAAAGAAGATCTTTCGCATGAAGGAAATCTTTGCACAAGAAAAGATCTTTTCACCAAAGAAGATCTTTCACCCAAAAGAACATCTCTTGCCAAAAGAAGATCTTTCTCCTGTTAGAAAATCTTCCCGTGTAAACTAATCTTTCTCCTGAAGGATATCTTTCACCTGAAAGTAAATCTTTCACTGATAAGAAGATCTTTTGCCTCAAAGAAGATCTCTCACCCAAAGGAAACTTTCACCCAAAGGAAACTTCTTTTGCCCAAGCGGAGATCTTTCTCCTGTAAGAAGATCTTTCGCCTGAAAGAAGATCTCTTGCCCATAGGAGATACTCCCCTAAAGGAAATTTTTCACTTATAAGAATATCCTCCACCTAACATAGGATCTTTCACTTGTAGGAAATCTTCGCCTGTGAGAGAAGACCTTCACCTAAAAGAAGATCCTTCGCCTGAAAGCATATCTTCTCCAGAAGGAAATCTTTTTTGTCCATGAGAAGATCTTTCACCTGTAAGAAGTTCTTTACCTGTAAGAAGATCTTTGCTTTAAAGAAAATCTTCGGCCTGGAGGAAACCTTCATCCGTTCGAGGATCTTTCACCAGTAGAAGATCCTTTGCATGATAGAAAATCTTTCACCTGTGAGAAGATCTTTCATCCCTCAAAAGATTTTCGCCTGGAAGATGATCTGTCACCTGTAGAATATCTTTCGCCAGAGATGATCTTCACTCGCAAGAAGATCTTTCGTCTGAAAGAAGATCTTCCGCTTGTATCAAGATCTTCTCACCTATATAAAGATCTTTTACCTGTATGAAAACGTTCCGCCAAAAGAAAATTTTTCGCTTAAGGGGAGATTTTTCATGTCATGAAGATCTTTCACCCAAAGAAAAACTTCGTCTAGGATCTTTCACTCGCAAGAAGATCTTTCACCTAAAAAAAGAGAGATCCTCACCTACAAGAAGATCCTTTCACCCATCGACTAATCCTTTGCCAGAAGGTCTTGCCGCCAATGGAAATCTATCGCCCGAGAAGATCTTTCTCTCTCTCGATAACCTTCCTCCAGTACGAAGATCTTTGGCCTGGACCATGACCTTAACCATCACTTCATTCCTCGCCCAAAGAAAATGAATTGTATGACTGAAGACCTTTCATCCAATATTGCCTCATCTCGCAAAAAATCTCTTGCTTATGGGAGATCTTCTCCCCGTAAACCCTTCGTTCTGAAACACACCCTCGCTCCAGCAACCGTATTTTCAAGTTCACAAATTGCACTTCAAAAAAAAAAACATAATATGAATCACCAGCCTGAAATACGTACGTCCTTCCATTCATGATCCCGTCGTTCACCCGGGAGTCATTGTGAACTCCGGCTGCCCAACCACACTGCAACCTGTGAAGCTCAACCTTACATCGCTACGACTCTTAACCCTACAACCATCTGACAAACCCACCAACAAACTTACTGCATCCTTGTCAGAAACTGACTCCTCACCGAAGATAATCTTTCGAAGGAAGATCTTTCGTCGACGAATACCTTTCTTCGAAAGAAAAATTCATCAGAAATTTCCTCACCACACTTGAAGTAAACACTCACCTCTCCACACAACAAATTCAAATAGGCCGACTTCTGGTCCAATCTCAGCTCACCGCATGAAGCTTCATCGCGGCCTATCGCGACTAAATCGCTTCATCCATCTTTGTCCGCAGCTTCCCAATTTGCTCCGTCAACTCCAACTGTAGTTCCAGCCAGTTGGCGCAACCCAGTCACTTTCACGTAACTGTCATCATCCACCTGCAATTGTCTCTTGTGTTCGCGTCATGAAACACAGACACGATTGGGTCACTGCTCATCATCGCTCCACGTTCTCAGCCGAAAATAGCCCTTAAGCCTTCGACCAAATGAAACTCCTCCAAACTTTCACCAGAAAACACCAAGATCTGCTTCTGGCTCCATCTAAGGCTTCACCGATAGGTCATATTTCATCATGGTTCCATCCACCAAATCAGATTCACGGCCATAACCATGAACTCACCTTGACATCTACACAACAAAAGTCACCCTTCATCAACATTACAATCATCACCATTACCACCAGTCGCCAACACATATCACTGACCTGGCTGTCAGTTTCTCCAATCTCTCGCTCCTCTCAGCTGTTCATTGGACTCATCAGGACTATCCAGCCGTCACCACACCAGCCTTGTTCCTCTGATTTATCATCACTCCCAGCAAGATTTCACCAACTTTTCACCTCACCAATGAAACATGTCTGAACATCTCCATCCAGAACCCGCCCTCATGGCAAGGCGATCTACCCTCACACTTTTGAAAGACCAACATTGAAAGACCAACATTCATCCGCACCCCTTAAGTCTTCCCGACAATGACATGGACACAACTCAAGATTTCTGGACACTGTCTACCTTCCTGACATGCCAAAGCCGTGGGTCACATCCTAATGAAATCGTCCGTCCCCACCATCCACTTCTTCAGGAACACGTCAAGACAAGTAACAGACCACATGAACTGGGTCCTTTCATCACCACATGGGCCTCCAAATCATCTTGATTTCGCAATCCCATCCATCCGAAATCCCGTCTGAACTTCAAATCATGACCCAATGATCCTCTAATAACCTCAAAGCCTATCATCGTTCAGAATTCTCAAACTCATCGGCAACAAACCCGCAAAGAAAACTTGTCTTGTTCGAACAAAACCACTGTCCTCCAATTGAACAAACTAACAATTGTCGAGTGTCAAACCCACCTTTTACTACCGTTCTTCAATGAATTGACGGAACAGAAACATTCACAAATTCGATCAACATGATTATCCACAAATTCAGGGCACTGAGACCTCATGGAAACTCCACAACCAAGTCTCCATCACTGAAAGCCTCCAAGTTACATCAAGAAGAAGCCAGACTGTCCTCTCAATCAGCAATCTCTCGGACAAGTCAAGGCAAGTTAATGGGCTACACTGTCTGAAAAACTTATTGTCGTTTGCCAAATGTGTAGTCCAACCCCCTTAAGCACTAAATAACAGAAACGAAGACAGAAGCAAGACCCTCATCTCTGCCAACTGAACCTCCAACATCGATCGTTTCTACTCCAATTTCTGTTCCATTTTCAACAAAGTGCGAAGTTTTGGTAAACTTTTGGGGACCTAGTCCGCAACCCGGGGTAACCTGTCATGGTGCCACCACCTATATTGACGTGGGCAACTGTAAATGCAATAAAATTTACAGGTAGTAGAAATCTTTGTGCCGACGACTAGAAATCCTTATTTTACCGGGGGGTCAAAATTGGTTTAAAAAAAAATTTATACTACCTGTAAATACCCACCCTACCTCCCCTCTTGAGTTACCATCTTGGTTGACATATTGGGAGGAAAAGAGATGGCCATCTGGAGTGAGCTGTCTGTTTTTATAGGAGGGCTGTGTGTGGCCCAGTATCATGTGCAAGTGGGGTTGTGCACTGTCCGGATCAAGAGAGCAAAAAACCTCACGACAGCTAAGGAACATCCAGGAACTGAATGCAATAAAATTTACAGGTAGTATAAATTTTCGTTTAGACTATAGAAACCAATTTTGACATGGTTTCTATAGTCTAAAATGAAGGTTTTTCTTATAGAATGTAAAACTTGAATAACAGATACCTTTATTATAGAATGTAAAGCTCTTGTAACAGAGACCTTTCTCATAGAATGTGACAAATCATCGGATTTTTAGTGCATTCCGAAGGATTTTTGACAGCCAACCAGAATTTGATACGGAAAATGTTTCAGACCCTGGTGATAGTTAACGTGTTGAAATCTGCTGAAACTCTGCCAGTAGGACTGCCAGAGTCTGAAATCTCTCAATTCTGTATTGTGTGCATCTCGTCATCTAGTGATGAAAAAATTTTATGATGAAAACAGATTATGTAGATTTACAACAAGAATGATAAGATATGAATTTATTGACTTCTTGGCTTGCCTTGTGATGTTAACATTTCTTTTGTAGTGTATGGACACTGATGCAGATCATGACATTTCCGACTGCAATGAGTTTAACCCTCTTAAGTCTCCTGCACCGGAGTCAGTGATTGCCATCCAATCTAAAGACCAAATAACAAAGGTGCTGTCAAGTGGATTATTAATGTCTAAGGCTGAAATGGACACAGTGGAGTTAACACAGGTATGTATTTTATAGCAGTTGGATTTCATAAATTATAAAGCTGGGCTATGTTCACAACAACCCTGTTTAAATCATAGGGTTTGTACACTATCTGAAAATGACTGGAATTTTGTTAGGCCTTTTTTGAGGCCTTGAAAAGTATGGAATTCTGCAAATTTTTTAAGAAGACGGAAAAGCATGGAATCGTAAAATTGCCTAGTGGCAGAAACCGTGAAATTATTTAATTACAGCCTCCTTCCCCTGACCTAACGGAGGGGAGGCTGTTACTAGGTTATTTCAGGATTTCTGACCGCTGCCAACTATGTTGGATTACGGCTAGCTTTTCATGTCATTTGTGAACAAGAGGCCCAAATTCAATGCTGAAAATAAAACTTTGTGTGTGGCATGTTATGAGTTATTGCCTGGTCAGGGAACAACCATTTTTAAACCGTACTGAGACTGCAAAAGGCACGGCATTTATTTATTTATTTAAGTTAGTCGTAGCGCCTAAAGGCATTAAAACGACATCCACAGAAAAAGGCAAAGAATTGCCCCCCCCCCAAGAAAAAAACCGTTAAAACAAACTAACTGCAAGAATGTTGTAACTGTATACAATCATGTTGTAAATCTAAATACTTTTTGAAAGCAATAAAACTTGTGGGATTCACAGTTTCAGTAGTCAACTCGTTCCAGTTTCGAACAGTTTTTGGAAAGAAAGAATCTGAAAGTACATTTGTATTACACTGCACCCTGTTAGCCTTCTTCGGGTGGTCATGTCGCCCAATATAGCTAGGAATTTTTATGTATTCGTCTGGGTTTAAAAGAGTATCCCCGTTTTATATCCTGTAGAACAGTCCTAGTCGACAATCCCTTCTTTGGACCTAAAGTGGCTGCCATTCCAGAGTGTTCATCAAACCAGAGACACATAAATCAGAATCGAATCTGCCGAATACCATTCGTGCGCCGCGGCGTTGTACTTTCTCAAGCTTGTTCACCAAAAATATAATTTCAGGGTCCCACACCACACTGCAATAATTGAGTTTTGACCGAACTAAAGCATTGAAAACCAGCTCTCTAGTGCGCGTCGTTGTACCAGCCAAAACACGGTTTATGAAGCGAACTTCAGAGTTGGCCTTTGTGCACAGGCTTGAGACGTGGTCGTTCCAGTTTAGCCTATTGTTAATTTGAACTCCCAGAATAGAGAGTCTATCAACCACCTGCAAAGCATCATTTCCGATTTTATACTCGGGAATGACAACAGTCTTTTTTATAGACACCGCTAAGACTTTGGTCTTGGTAGGATTGAGATTCATTCTCCATTTTTTACACCACTCAAGCAATTCGATTCAAATCAAATTGCAGCTGTCTTCTGTCAGCCGCCTCCATAATACGTCTGAACACAGTGGAATCATCTGCAAACACTGCTTTGTCAGACTGAATGAATTCGAGCAGGTCATTTGTGTAAATCAAAAACAGAACAGGACCACTAACGGATCCCTGTGGCACTCCAGACAAGACTGGAGCCTCAGTTGATCTTTTTCCATTTACAACAACAAACTGTCTTCTGTCTTGGAGGAAGGCACGATACCAGTTGACAACACCATCTGATGCACCATAGCCTTGAAGCTTCATAAAAAGCAAATCGTGAGGCACGGAGTCAAAAGCCTTAGCCATGTCCAATTCTACAAGGTCAATGGTAGCTCCTTCACCAAGTGCACTAGCAATATTATGAATCATGTCCAGAAGCATCAGCTCGCACGAAGATCCCTTACGGAAGTCGAACTGTCGCTGCGCCACAAGGTGATTTCCAAGTGCGCCACAAGGTTGCTGACAAGAATATGCTCCAACATTTTGCAGCATATCGATGCTAGTGAGACTGGACGGTAATTTTCCACAACATAATTTTTCCACCCTTGTGCAGTGGTACCACTGCAGCGATCCTCCAGTCCTCCGGCACAACACCCTCTCCCAAACTCTGCCTAAAGATATGCAATAAATACCACGCACTTACTGCTCGTGTCTCCTTAAGCATCCGACTGACAATGCCATCTGTACCAGGTGCCTTGCCCTCCTTGAGGGTAGAAATGAGGTTTAATACGCCAACATACGCAATTTCGAAATCCGGCATTACATCTTACCTCTTGACGTGAACAACGGCAGCCAGTCATCAGCATCGGGCCCAGTAAAAACAGATTCAAAGAAACCGTTAAACTCATTCGCCCTTTCAGAGTCTCCAGTGACAAGTGTGCCATCTTCAGAGAGTATAGGTGGGATGCCACATTCCTGTCTATTTGCATTCTTGACGAAAGCCTAAAGACGCTTTGGTTCTTTGTAAAGGTAACACCTAAGCCCTCCATATATTTCTGCTTCTGTTCCAGCAGCAGTTTCTTAACCAATTCTTTATGGTTGTTTGGCCTAAGCCACGAATGACTAGATCCGGATTTCCTTGCCTGTTGCCTCAGTCTTTTTCCCTTTCTGACTGCTCTTTTAACTTGAAGATTTACCCAGGGTTTGTCTTTGGAAGGATTCGTAGCGACATGAGGAGTAAACTTTTGCACAGTTTGGAGCAAGTTACTCTTAAACACTGACCAGTTTTCCTCAACTGATCTCTCGGTAGCTAAATTTGCAAAATCAATATAAAGATTTTCAAGTGCTTGGTTAATTTTAGCCCGGTCCGCTTTGTTATATCTCCATGTATATTTCACATTCCCAATATCCATATTGAAAGAGGCTGGCAAAACAACTAACGAGTGAGTGGTCGGAGACCCCCTCTTCAACCGAGACAGATTCCCTTGCACAACTCAATGTAGTAAAAAACAAGTCAAGGGAATTTTCACCCCTTGTGGGTTCTTCAACAATCTGCTCCAGACCAAATTCATTCACCATTCTTTCAAGAGATTTAGGTTTGATAGAAACGCAGGAGTTCCTCCAACCCTCGTCATGCCACTTAAGGTCTGGAAAATTAAAGTCACCACCAATGACCACATTACGACTGTTCCTGGGTATTGTTTCCCTAACTTGCTCATACAGCACGTCCACTGCACTTTTATCCTCTTGTGGCCTGTACACGCACACAAACCAAAAATCCTCGGATGCCATAGTCACTTTGCACCAACATGCTTCAACTCCTTCAGAATTTTCGACAATAATTTCCTCACTCTGCAGCGAGTCTTTCACTGCAATCAGAACTCCACCTGCTCTGCTTTGCCTGTCTCTTCTGTACACCACATAGTTCCTGGGAAACCAGCAGTGAGTGGGATCATCTTCATTCGGCCACGTTTCAGTGCACATAAAAATGTCCGGATTTTCAGATATTAATAACTCATCGAGCTGAATTTCCTTGTCTTGATACTACGGAAATTTACTAGCACCACAACCAGCTTAGAGATGTTCACAGACCGTCCAGCGGCTGATCGCCGACTGTTGCGGGAGTGTTCTTTATTTGCAGGGAAGCCAATTTTCTCTTTACGATTTTCCCTCCCCTTAAAATCAGGTCGGGATCGACTTTCCTCCTCTCTTGCAGCAGTCGAAGCAAGTTTTTTTTATCTCCTCGCGCTCTTGCTTCGATCTGTCTGGCAAAATGGCAACCCGTTTTGTTTTGGGATCAATAATATAGCCCCTACACCTGTAACCTTTACCAACAAAAAGTTCTTACTCTGCCTGGTTTTGGAATTTGACAAGCAGTGGGCGGTCTCCCTGCGTATTTAGTTTAGATCATGATGTACAAACCCTGAAATCAGCCAACCCTTTATTACCCATGAGATTGTGTGCGCTCTAAACCTGCAAGCTGCAAAGACTAACCTACCGATTCACTGACCTTCTCACCTAAAAACTCATTGACTTGAAGGCGGGATAATCCTTTGTTTTCTGTGTGACGCTGCGTACAGTTCTGTGTGCAGTTCTGAATTAGATTCTGAGTGTGTTTTCAGCTGTGATGGTGACTACAATTTGGATTTTGAGAACAATACTTCCAGCAAATCAGTGGAAAATGAATTTTTTTCATTCCATTTAGAAAGCAAAATAATGTTAATCGTGGAAAATTTTTTTCGTGTGGGTGGGTTTTTTTTTCCTTCTCTTGTTTTGGCAATACCGGAAGTTTTTTTGTAAGGCAAATCTTTATATTAGAACATCCAAAAACTTGATTTTTTCTAATGGTAGTTGGGAGGTGGAGGAGACATGGAGAAAGATCACCCACCGTTAACGGGAACAGAACACAGCGAATTATTGTGGTTGGCCTCCTGTCTAGTCCCTACTTTGGCTGCGCTTCTGTTAAACACAAAGTATTCATATATCTCTCGTCCAAGTTTGCCCATTCACACATTAATTCGTGACAAATCGTATTTATTTATTTGTTTATTTTTTATTTAATAATTTGGTTGTGGTGTGTCATATCTTCTCCCCTTTCCCTAAGTTGTGATTTAGTATGGCCGTATAAATATAATACCGTAAGATGTTCTTGCAATGCCTGAAAAACAGATTTCTGTTTTTAAAACTGCCTTAAAAATATGATGGTAATGCCTAAAAGGAGATTGCATTCTGTAAATCCTTAAAGTGTGAACAATTGCCTGTAAACTACGACGACTCTTTGTAGGACCTGAAGAGAGCTGCCCAAGATGATGTTTCTCATCACTCCAAATCAGATTTGGACGCTAACGAGATTAACGGAAGTAACAGCGTACCCGTAAGTTGTTGAAAATTCAAATAAGATTATTCCCAAACATTGAACAGAAAAAAGTTCAAAAAACTTATTGTCATGATTGCAATGACTTCATGGCTGAAATTACTACTACAAGTTAGTACAGGACCTTGACTTCCTTGAAAGCCTAAAGTTTGAAAACCGAAAATTCAAGGCTTGAAAAACCTTGAAAATTGGACATTTGTTGTTAAACGGTCTTGAATTTTTTGTGTGTGCTTTGTTTAGAAAGAGGTTAATACCATAAAAGCAATATTAAGTCGGGCATAAACTGAAATAAACAAACAGAAATAGTTTGTCAGCCGACTCCATTTCTTCTGAGAACGGTGCTTCATTAGGATTGGACTGGAGGCCGAGAGAGATGTGCGTGCAGTGCAAACAATTTTTGCTAGAAGGGGCAGAAGAAAGAGCAAGTGCTGTTTCACTTGCTGTTAGTTGCTGTATTCGTCCTTCATCCTTGTCCTTTGGCTAGAGGATGTACATGATGTTCGTCGTTATTTATGACGGTTTAGCTTCATACTATACACTAAGAACACAATGGTAGCTAACAATGATAGCTGGTAAAATACTGAAATTAAAAGGTAATTTTGATCGTCTATTGCGCTGAGAGCCTAACAAAAGCTAACAAAAAAGGTTAGTATTTTTCAATAGTAATGAAAAAGATAATGTAAACGGTAAAATTAGTTCTTACTTATCCTAAAATTCTTACCTTTGGTGGCAAACTTCCTACCGTCCCCGCTTTCGCTAAACAGATAAGTTCTGCAAACGCGAAGTGAAGGGAAGGGGCGTTGAGTGTTGGGAGTTGGCATGCCACCTGGTGGGGAGCAATGGCAGCCTTTGAAAAGTGAATTTTTTAAGGTCCTAGAGCATTTAAATAAACGATTTAAAGCTAACAATAAAGGTAAGTGTAAATAAAAACAGATGCAAACCTATTTACAATGCCTTTTGGACTTGTATGTCAGACTGCCTGAACAGGGAATCGAACCCACGACCTTGGATACCAAAGGTCGAGGTCCTACCGCTGATCCATACTGACACGGCCAAAAGGAAACTTCTATAGGCAGCATTTAACACGTGCATATATATACATATAAACACACATAGACTCTTGTTGAGCCTTTGGCTTTATGTCTTTAAAGGTAATTATTTTAGGATAAGTAAAAACTAATTCTATTGCCGATGAAAATAGCTATTACCTGTCTTTTAAGTATATCTGCCTTTCAAGGCTTATAACCCTAGCGAAAATAAAAATCGGACCTTGCTTCGTCGTTCTTCATAGGGCACCACGGTTGTTGGTTGTTCTTCTGGCTCCTAGCATTACTCCTTCTGACAGTCCTCCGGGTCTGTGCGCCCACTACAATGCCTTGGATCATTATTCTCGATCATGGACTCTCCTGTAGTGATTGCCTCGGTGGACTCTTCCTCCACTGGACATGTTCGGTCTGCTTCTTCTTTTACGACCGGGCCCTCATCTTCACTGGGCTCGATTGCACAGTCTACTGCTTCTTCTGGTACTGTTCCACCTTACGGGTCACGGACTGATCCTACACCATCTAGCGCCTCTGTATCCATGTCACAGGGTCATCAGCCACCAAGGATTTCCCAGGTTGCGCCTCCCCGATGCACTGGGCTCCTATGCTTCTCCAAGCCTCTACGGTTCGACTCTTTGTATCGCCGTAACTTATTTAACTATTCCACACAGTTTCCCAATCTTTTTCAGCATCTCCTTGGTGTACCCTTATCGGAACACCCCATGCGCTAGCCTGCTTTACTTCGACGTCACAGGCCTTCTTTTCGCCCATTTACACTGGGCGAGGCGGTCCCTTCATTGGGCTATGTGTCGCTGGAACTACCTTCTCCGAACCAAGATTTGCTTCCATTGCCCGATCCGGCTGTTACTACATTACCTGTTTCATTCCCTCATTTCCGAGCCTTGGTCATCAACCAACCGGCCTCAACGTCCTCACGATGTGACCCCCCGCAGTGCGCCTGCTGGCTGCAGTTTTCCTGATAATTCAAGCTCACTCTCGACGGCCCCCAATTCACCTGCTCCTGAGATCCAACCAGGTTCACCAACGCCACCTTCGCCCTGACTCTTGTACCAAGACCTGATCTGGATCCTTCGGCCTATCCTTGGCCTAACCCGTGTGAATCGGTCCCTACTTCACCTCGTTCCTCCACAGATTCTCCGGATTTCTTGGCCCTCCAGCCATGGTCCCCGGTTATTATCTCCCGTACGCTTGTTGCCATTCCTAGTATATCTTGTACCTTCTGTCTGCAAGATCGTCTGCTCCTCTAATGGCACCTTTAACGGCACCTCTTACGTCCCATCGTCATTTTCATGACCTCTTTCTCTAGTGGGATCGCGTATCCTATACCTTCGTGCACTGCTATTTTGATGCCTCCTTCCCTGGCCCATCAGCTATGCTCGCCATGATTTGGACGCACAGTCCACTCGGCTTCTTTGTTCCAGTTTTCAACCGTTTCCCGGTTCCATTTTTTCTGTACATTGGTAAATAAACGAAATATACATATATAAACATATATAAAAGAAGACACAATCGATTGCCATGTTGTTGGTGTATAAATACACTATGACTACGGAGCTCACCATGTGATCCATTATGACTGAGGTGTCCGGTCGTATTTCATGGCCGCTACATTAGGATGCCACTGTTTTTGATACGCCATTATCTGTGATCCGTGGTCTTTTCGGCAAGGCTTCGTCTTAGTTTTGCAATCTCCGCACCCTTCGGACATTGCCTTCTGTTCTTCGTTTATTCTACATTCCATCTAACAACGATTATTCAAGGGGATTCCTCCCCCCCCACCCTACTACGATTCATCTGCCCCTGTAGTACACACTCCCTTTCCATCCTCAGAAGCTCTTCGAGCCACGATACTTCGAGGGTTACAACTCACACCAGATGACTTGGCCCACGTCGACGTGAATATTTCCTCGCTTTTGGTATCAGCCCGTTCATATGTGCAGCAGTTCGATAGTCTTCATGCCTCTAATGTACAGCTCTCGTCTACCGTAGACTTCCTCCAGACTTCGAATGCCATGTTCGTCACTGAGGTGAACCATCTGCGTAAGAAAAATACAACTTTAAAAACTGAGAACATTCTTGTCAAGCGCAAATTTCGGTGGTTATCACCGCTACCTCCTACATCTCCCTGGCGCACACAACATTGTGCGAAGTCAAAGACCTGTCGGTCGCCATACCGTCCCTCCTCTTCACAGCCTTGATCTGCTCGGGATAACTCCGCCGATCTCAAGACTTCGCAGCGCACAGTCGGCTCCTCTTTCCAGGACTCCGGATCACAAGAATGCCCTATTCCTCCACAAATCGGCCTGCACAGTTCCAATGACTTCACCTTCTATTCATCCTTCGATGTCGCCATCTGGTCGACGAGTCCCGCCACCCTCGGACACCTACAGTGTTCACCCAACGGTTGACAGAATCATTGGCTCCTGGTCAACAGCTTCCTCATCGGCAGACTTTAGTGATCTCAGCACCTACAGTGTTTGGCAATTTGATGATGCTAACATCTTCATGCCAGTCATGCCAGTCATGGTATTGCCTAATGTTCCAACATTTCCAATCGACAATTGCCTTGTCGTCGATCAGCGAAAGGTGTTGCCCGCGGCTTTCGGGCTCTGCCATGATTCCCTTATATTACATCTTTCATAATATTACGACTTCAATGACGTTATGCGAGGAGCTGGTTTCGCACTGTTTTTACTTCGTTTCAACGTTGATAGTGAAACACTGCTCATTACGCACTCTTTCAAACTTCATTCTCGGTTTCCTCGAGTTGTTCTAGCAACTCCTCCTGGACTTTTCCAGGTCTCCCTTGTCACGAGCCTCAGTCTCCGACTTTGTGTCTGCCTCACTGCGATCCCGGCTCCTCCTCTTCATCTCATTTGTTCAATGTATGCCAGCCAAGTTCTTCAATCACGATGTTTCCTACTTTTGACCAAAGCGTCACACTAAACTTATATTTGCTCAAGTGCCATACTTCATTCCGGTCTTTCTGTGCTCTGACGGTCCTGTGCACCGTGTGACATTACGGTCCCATATCTACAGTCGACTCACTGATCTCACAGTTCCTCCGTACTATTGTCATGACACCACACTGCGCCCTTACCGATTCTTCGATATTATGGAAGTCTATTCTTCTTCACATTGACCTACATAATTCCATGTCTTAGACCCTCCAAGTTCTGCACACTCCACTACGAAGAGGTAAGGTTCCGTTTCTCTCGCCCAGAACACGTAAAGCATCCATTAGTTCTATTCACAACGTCCATGTTTTTTTCGAAATGATGAGCTGCGCCCCATTCTTGACGGGCTGCTTCTCTCGGTCCTTCATCCCCCCTTCTGTGAATAGCTCACCAATGTACTCTTCCGGAATTAACAACTTGCTCCGGAACAAGACGAGGACACATGAATATTCAACATGCGCCCCCCCCCGCCAGTCCCCCACCCCTTTCTCCCAGGTCTCTTCCAGCTTTTTCTTCCGACCATCATAAGATTATCGGATGACTATGCCCGCTCGTTTCCGCGTTCCCATACCATCACATCGGTCCCTTTATCCGTTCTGATCTACACGATTGTCTGATATGCGACTAGTTCTGTCGCAGCTTGCTCCTGTCTCCAGTTCTTCTTCACCTCACCGCTAGACCCACACACTAGTGGATGGCTTACGGTTCGCAGGGTTCATTGATTCTGGAGCAGCCGGCTCGTAGCGTGGGTGGTGTTAACCTTGGTCTCACCTCCATGTTTGACGAGATCTACCTATATGGTAGAAAGACAGGAATGGTCGCTTTCATCAGCAATACAAACATCAAAATATCAGGGTGGGGCCTGGTTAATTTTGGTTTCTGTTGCCTAAACGAAAACATGCATTACCTCTACCTGCCCAGCCTCCCCTCTAAATAAACAAGGTTACAACATGGCGCAAGATAGATGAAACAAGGTCCGATTCGGACGTATTTATACGAGGCCTGCAGCCACACATGCACAGAAGGTATAGCTACGAGCCCTGTAGGAAAACCAACTAGTTTTCGCTAGGGTAATGATCCTTCAAAGGAAGATATGCTAGAAAGACAGGTAATGTACGTTTTCGTTTAGGCAACAAAAACCAAAATCAACCATGCCCTACCTTGGTATTTTGATGTTTTACCGTTAAAATTATTGTTAAACCAAATTTTCTGGTCCAAAGTGGAGCTTTGTCTACTTTTTTTCCTGAAACTGACAGCCATTAAAAAAAAAAAATGGATGTCAGTTTGTTTGCCGATTCACTGCTTTGCATGTTGGATGTCTGCCATGTCAAATTTCCATTTCAGGATGAAAATTTGATTTTAAATAAATTAGTGCATTTTGCGAACAGAAACTCAATGTAAACACATCTTGTGGTGTAGAATATTTTTTTAAGCGATGTGTGAGTTTTCATAAGAATGTAATGCAAGACTTCAATGCAAGTAAAGAGTGTCATACAAGGTTACATAAGATTTCAAAATTATAACTCAACATTTTTAAATAACTAATTTTCAAACTAGTTTAAAGTCCACCATTCGTCATCCATGTTCAAGCTTTAGAAGTCACGACATATGAGCAGGCGTGAAAATCTAAACACTGTTGTTCTGTGATAAAACATGAAAAACTGTGTATGAATCAAGTGAGTGGTTGTTTGCTAGATATTTGTTCATCCAGGGGATGACAAATAAATATTAGGGAAAGAAATTGTATATTCCGGTGCTGTCACAGGAAATTTGTACTAATTGTCATCTTATAAATGAGCTGAAATTCCAAATTACATAAGTTAGTTTTCACTTTAGAACCTTGTAAAAATATGGTACGAAAAGAATTTGAAATTCCCAACTTCAAAATTCAATTCTTTTTTTTTCACTTTAGCAGGCGTGTGAAGGAATTCCTAATATTTGTGGCATAGCACGTATAAACGAAAACTTTCACAGGGATCTTGAAGTCTACCCTATAATGGATGAGAATGAAGATATGCGAGTAACGTAAGTTCGTTGGTTTCAACAATCAAGGCTACGGACTGTATCAAACGATGTGCATACATCAAAATCAGAAAGTCAATAATGCTCAAACTGTTCGCAGTATAATTTGTTAACTACTTGTGCCGCATTTTGTGCATACTATTTTATTAGAGGGCATGGGCATGTTTACAATGTTTTAAGATTTGTCAGTCTTACCACTGTTACTGTTAAAGTTCTGTTGGTGTACTTTTTACAAAGGCATGGGTTATTGCACATTTTTCAAACACACTGCATAGTTAAAGTGTAGAGGTAACACGTAATTCTAAGTTTCAAGATGGCACTGTCAGTAGTATCATTTAAAAAAAAATACCCAATTACATTTGCATATGCAAGGTTTGAAGATTTATCAGTCTCAATACTAGTTGTTGCCAAGGTCACCAATGCACTTTCTACAAAGGTACTAACTTTTGTGTTTACAGGAAATGGAAGGCACATGGAGTAAATTTTATTCCCAGTTTTGTAAGGTCGCAAGCATACTTCAAGTCTACTGTTTAAGAGATGAACGTCTTCAGAATAACTGTGCAACATACATTCAACATACATTCTTCAACTCATGAATGCATACGTTTATGGGGGAGAGGAGCGACACTAAGGGTGCTCCCCCACCCCTCAGATCGAAATCAAATAGAATGCTATTTTTTGCTATTTTTTACAGCAAAGTTATTTAAAAAATATACTTTAAAATGTTCCAAGTTTGTTTTGAGACTCCAAAAAAAAGTGGACAACCTATAGCCTAGTTGCGACTGAGAGTTGTATAATCAGAAACTTTTTTTTAGCTGATAAGTTAAGTTAAGTTGAGACGGCAAAGGCGTAATGCCTGTAATGCCCAGGAGAAGATTTACGAAAATAAATTATCAAATTGAGCTTTCCATGCATTGACACAAGGTGCATTGACGATATGAGACGGCAAGGCGTTCCATCCGGAGATAACTCTTTGCGAAAAAACTCCCTTCCTCGAGTTTAAATTTAAAGATCCATGCTGAAGTTTGAGATTATGCCCCCGGGTGGTGAGAGAAAGAGAAGGAGTGAAGAAGGTGTTAGGATAGAGGCCCTCACAACCATTTAGAAGTTTGTACACCAACAACAGATCGCCTCTGTCAAAACGAGTAGCAAGGGATGGAAGCCCGAGGAGTTTGAGTCTTTCATGGTAAGATAAAGTAGAGAGGGAAGCACAGCGTTTTGTGAAATAGCGAAAAGTTTGCTCAAGGAGTTAAAGCGACTTCTGGTAGTAAGGCCTCCATGCCTGGATACAATATTCAAGGTGAGGTCGGAGAAAATTAGTGATTACAAACTTCAACATAGTAGAACTAGGTGATGTTAAGTATTTGAGAAGATAATTGCCAGTGCGTCTAGCTTTAGAAGAAGCAGCAAGTGACTGGGAATGGAATTTCAGACTGGCATCGACAATAACCCCAAGATCCCGAATTTCTTGGACAGAGAGAAGCATTGTAGTCCCCATGAAGTATGTGTGTTTTGGGTTATTAGGACCTAAGTGTAGAACTTTACATTTAGATTCATTAAATGATAAACCATTTGAGTTGGCCCAACTCAAAATGGAGTCAAGGTCATGTTGCAACAAAACATGGTCACCAGAATTAGCAATGGAACGATACACCTTAAGGTCATCTGCAAAAAGAAGACAGAGGCTGATAAGAGACTCAGGGAGGTCATTGATATAGAACAGAAAAAAGAGAGGACCTAAAACAGAACCCTGGGGAACACCAGAAGTAACTGGTGCCCATTCAGAAAGAGTATTTCCAATACGGACTCTCTGTTTACGATTATCCATGTAAGAAAAGAGAATGCTGTACAAAAAATCAGGAATCCCGACTGCATGAAGCTTAGAAAGAAGAGTAGAATGTGGAACGGAATCAAAAGCTTTGGCGAAGTCGAAATACACGACATCACAAGACATCTTTCTATCTAAGTAAGAAGTCCAGTGCTCAGTTGCAACAAGGAGGTTAGAGAGGCAGGATCTTCCTTTACGGAAACCGTGTTGCGAATTGTGAAGAGGATGATTCAGATTAAGCCAATCTGTCAGGAAATGGTGAATAAATTTTTCAAATACCTTAGAAAATATAGGAAGGAGGCTTATGGGCCTGTAATTTGTAGGACTGGAAGTGGGGCCACTTTTTTGAATTGGGACAACAGTGGCTTTTTTCCATTGATCATGAAAAGAACCTTCAGAAATACATTTAGTAAAGATAATAGCTAGAGGGTTAGAAAGAGAAGAAGCACAGTTTTTGATCAACAGTGGGTGGTGTAGGTCAGACCCCGCAGAAGTAGCAGTTTTGAGGACAGAGAGGTGTTTGTAAACATCGGCTGCAGAAATTGAAAGATTGGCAGGGAATGGGCCCTTCAGGGGCAGAGGAGTGTTGCAGCTAGGCTGTGGAATTTGGAAAACAGAGTGAAAAAAGCCATTGAACTCATTCGCAACTTCAATATCAGTATGAAGTAGGGCTCCATTAGCACCCCTGATGCAGGTTGGCTTTTTAGAAGTGTGTTTGTTATTCAAATAAGCAAAAAGCTTCTTAGGATTGGCCTTGCTCCCTGAAAGAAGCTTTGTCTCGTAACTACGTTTAGAAGCTAAAACAGACGAGGATGCCCTAACTCGAGCCTCAGCATAGCTATTTTGGTTAGATATAGTTGGATTAGTTCTGTAGCGGTCCCATGCGCGTTTCTTTTTGTTGATTGCTGCTTTAACTTCACGAGTGAGCCAAGGAGGCCAAGATTTGTGATTCTGTAGAGAGGAGCAGGGAACAACAAAATTCCTCACATCAGTGAGAAAATCGTCGAGAATGGCCAGTGCAGACTCAGCAGAGATGTCAGAAAATTCGTATTCCCAGTCGATAGAAGAAACCATACTATTGATAAGTGTGAAATCAGTCTTGAAATAGTTTGGACGTGGGGAGTTAAGAGTGGGTGAGCCACGGCCAGACACAAGAGAAAACAAAATAGTTATATGGTCACTTTTGCCCAAAGGGGGCAGTGAGTCAATGTTGATAATGTTATGCTCAGAATCTGTAAAGACAAGATCCAAGCAGCTCGGTTTCTGGCCCCCACGGTAGCGTGTAGGGAAGGGAACATGCTGATAAAGAGAAAGACTGGACACTAAGTCGAGAAAGCTCGGGGCCATGCGATGTGTAAGAGTCCCAGTCAATTGTGGGAAAGTTAAAATCCCCAAGAAGGAGAATAGAGTAATTTGCAGGTGGTTTAGCAGACTGGATAAACTCGAGGAAGGCAGTGGCAGACTCTGAAGCCAAATGACCCGGAATCTTGTACACACAACAAACTCTGAGGGGCTTCATGGAGGGAGCTAGGAGATCACAGTAAATACCCTCCCAGTCATTTGCGTGGTAACGAGAAACAATGTTGTTCACAGTGAAAGAGGAGCGTACAAGCAGAGCCACTCCACCCTTCCTTCCGGACAATCTGTCGCATCGATACACAGTGTAATCTTTAAATGGGAAAATTCCATCTGGAACAAGTCTGTTACAGTGGGTTTCAGTAATAGCAATTAAGTCAGGATCATAGTCACTGATGACAGTAGTAAGTTCAGGAATTTTGTTGCAAATGGATTCAGCATTGAGAAGTATGCATTTGACGGGCAGGATGCTGGTTTTAGGGTTTTTAGTCTTTGTCTTGAATTTCAGGCTTTTGATGCCTCTCCTCATGAGGCAAAATATCGGAGGGAACAGATGAAGTACAGAATTTATCATCTTCGTCGAATGATGAATGAACATCCCACGACTTTGTAAGTTGGAGTTCCAATTCGAGATTCTGTTGCTTTAATACTTCAATCTCAGCCCTCAGATCCGATGGAGATGAGCAGAGGGTTTCCCTGGTCATAATTATGGGAGAAGGGACGGCAACGTTCGACTGAGTACAGGGCTTTCCAGTTAGCTTGGCATCAGTAGGATTTGATGGTGATCCAGTTGCTTGAGCAGAATCCACTACACTGCTGGAGGGAGGATCAAGTTTAACGGGTTGTGCCACCATGGTGGGGGAGAGAGATGGGGTTGGATCCCTAGAGGGGCTTGAGTTCCTGGTCATGCTAGGAGTATTGACAGATGGAATGTTTGGAACAGTAGAGGACGCTGCTTGCACCGCACGACTAGCTAAAGTTTGCTGAGAAGAATTGTTGGCAGGCTGGCGATATCTACTTTTCCCTTCGAAAGGCATAATGAGGAAATCCTCTTCCCAGTTATCCGGATTGAGAATTTGAGAAAAATGTTTCTCAGCAACAGTCACACAAAAAGATACGTATGTGTTGTACTTGGTGCGAAGCTGAGCACATGATATTGGCGTAATGCCAATAATGATTTAAAACATTCCCCAAAAAATGGGATTGGAAATAGTGAAGAATGTTAGGTGAGAGAGAGTCACAAGAATGCTACTTTTAATTTATTTTGGCCCCACTGCCACCTGTCCAACAAAGCGATTCTAGCTTCGTCCCTGATGTATGAAGACTGATTCAAAGGACTTGTACAGTACTTTAATTTTGAAAGTTGAAGGGGGGTAAACTGTTCACATTGGGGGGAAGGTCATGATTATTTTAGGGTCTTGTGGAGGGAAGGTCATTAAACATTTAGAGAGCAAATTTGCAATCTTCTTCCCACCCCCCTCCCCCCTACCCCCCTCCCCAGCAATCAATAATGACAGGGTCTGTAGGTAAAACTTTACTGACCTAGTCTTTTCAGGCACATATATTTTTAAGCACAAAGTTTCTTTAACCTAGAGATTTCTTCACAAGAAGACATAACGTAGTTTTGATCTTGTTTTAACATTGTATCTCAATCTTGTCTTGTCTTGACAAATAAAATCTCGTGTTTGTTTGCTGGGCCCCACAACAGGGTAGTCAGGTGGACCCACGGTACCCAGACCCAGTCACTCAGGGGACCCGCACTGCCAGAAACATTTTTTTCACAATTTTAAGTTATGAGGACTATGACATATTCGATTTGTGGATATTGTGAATTTGCAGTATTTTGCACAAGTGCTTGTTATTGTACAGTGAAGTGCTCTTGATACTGTCAGCTGTTCGTCATGGAAGCCTTCAAATGTAAGCAGCCCAGATTAATAAATGAACAAACTCATTAAGTGCAATGTGGCTGACAAATATTTACATGTGAATTTTTTTTCAGATTTCAGTCAGGAGAAGGCCACCTTTGTATTTAGTCACAGGCATCCTGATTTGATGTAGGGGCCCTGTTTGTGTGAATTGCTGAATTTATGTTCGTCTGAGATGGAGAAAAGTCAAAATTGTTAAACAGCGTTTTTCATAAAGGATATGAATAACCTTCTTGGAAAATTTCGTGATGTAGAAACCACTATTCCGTTATGCAGAAAACAAAAAAAAATGTTAATTGTCAAGAATTGGGTGTATAGCAAATTCTAAGATGATTTACTTTAAGGCAGAAGAAATGTGCCCAAATGTGTCTGCATCTGACTACTTATTGGTTTTAGTTTTGATATATGTTTTATTTACCAGTATATTATTATTACTAGGTGGTGGATGGTACTCTGAGAAAACTGACATTAAGAAATGTTAATCTCGTTTTGTCTTTTTCAGTTATAAGGAACCAAGTTTAGAAGAGTCAGGTACTAATGATTTATCAAACGAAGATTACAGAGAAATTAAAGACTTTTAAAAATATCACCGATGAGTGGCTGAATAAGCAAACAGGAAAAACGGAAGAAAAATTTAAGTTAAATTTGAATAAAAAGCAGTCTTGGTCAGTCTTTCATTTACTAGTAAATTACCGTGCTGTTTTTTTTTTTAATATTGCCACACTGTGAAAGCATGAGGCTCTTCACTTTGAAACGTGAAAGACATTCTTGTAATCGGCAATGCACATTTCAAAGTCAATCGCAATGAAACGTTGCAATCGCAAATTTTCGATCAACTGCAAATAACACAAGTTGTTGAAGTATTAGTATCCATTTTTCTTTTTCGGGTTTGTGGAGTTTTGTTAGCAACTGCTGAGTCTGCATCAGGATGTTTGGCATGCACTGTTGCAAGAGAATTCAAACTTGGCGCTAAGGTCGAATTCTCTTGTTACCGTGCACTCCAGCTAACTACACTCCACAAGCCTGATGAAGACAAACGGTTGCTAAAACTTCAACAACTTGTGTGATTTGTGGTTCATCGAACATTTACGATTGCAACGCTTTTTTTGTGATTAACTTTTAAATTTGCGTTACCAATTACAAGAATACTACTGTGTCTTCATTTAGCAGTTCTTCATCACAGAATGCTGTAATTAATAAAAGTGTTTACTAACAAAATATGGTGGTGGCGAACTAAGAATGAAGAAGGCACTAATCCTTTATTTGGCTGTCCACCAGCAACATTAATATTTATCTATGGATCGCCTTTGACCTTTCTTTTTACAGGTTATAATTTTTTTTTAAACTGAAATTTAAGTATTACTATTTATTTTATTAGGTTTTTAATCAATGATTACATTCTGTCCATTTCAATAGTTGCTGGTGTGACAACCACAGAGAAAGTAGAGACAATTTAGCAAACTGAAATTTTATTTTTCTTACATATTGAATTGGGATTTTATGTTAGAAGAGACGAAAGAGTTCCCCGAAATCATCATTAAATCGAAGACGCCTGTAGAGATCTTGGTGCCAGCTTCTAGTACAGGGTGTGTTTCATCGAATGACACAGCGCTCGAAAAACAACTGGACTTAACACTGACATCCGTCATTAACATGAGGTAAGAAGAAAATCCCCCCCCCCCTCCGAACTCTGTAATATTCCACGAATTATTTACTACATACTTACGTAAGGCAACGGTCTAAAATTTTGACAACGTAATTTAGAGACACGAAAAGCTTACATGAAAATAAAAAATTTGCCTTTCTAAAAAATTTGCCTTTCCCCGAAGAAAAAAACCTTAGGATGATAGGTATCACTTTAGTAGCTTCAGGGCCGAAAATAAGGGGTTGGGGATTGTGACACTCCAACCAAAAGTGAAGGAGGGGGAGGGGGGAATCTCCAAATATCCTCTTGCTGGCCCCCCCCCCCCCCCCCCCCCCCCCCCCCCCCCCCCTAGAAATCCTAGATCCACCCCTGTTTCCGCAAAGTGGATCTGTTAATAAGTTGGGTGAGGGAAATGGGAGGAAATGACGTAAAAGCCAACATGGAAGACAAGAGTGGAAAGAAAGATGTTAGGAAAAGAAAGAGGAAGGGGAATGGAAAGATAAATAGGAAAAAATATATATGCTTGTTCTCCTTCAGAGTCCAGACTTACATGAATGGATCCGCCAAAGCAGTTCAACTACCCTACACTTTCTTTTCCTCATGAAGGAATACGCAGAAATCCAACTCTGAATATTTAGTTGCAGCTGTACTAGCCAACCAAATCTGTTTTATTAATATTGTGTTGCATGACGTAAATATGTATTAAACATCCGTTGGAAACAAGCAGCCAGCCGCCCTCCCCCCCCCCCCCCCCAATGCTTAAGGTCAAAATCGTTAAATAATGGAGCTAAAGCCCACCTTGAATCGTGGTTTTTCTGCTTCAAATTAAAGCTTCATACATAAAACGAAATCAATTTTTTATCCCCCTTCACATTATTACATGGTATAGTACTGTAAATTGTATATTATGTAAGTGCCCACGTGAAGCTAATGCAATCCCAATGCTTTAAGTTCGAAATCGATAAATAAGGAGTGAAACCCCGACCCAAAAGTCTTAGTTTGTGCATGCCAACGAAAATATACTTTACCTGCAAATTATTAGTATTCCTTCCTCGAATAAAACTCCCCAGAGAAGAAGAACTTGTAGGCCTAAGCCTTGCCATCTCGGTAGCGTCACCCTCAGTGCGCATATGCGGCGCACTCCTCCCATATAAAGTGGCAGAGCTGGACCATTCCCCATCTTTCTTCTTCTCTGCTGCCACGTGTGTGATCACGCTTCCCGTTCTAGCGATTTCTTAGGCGCCTTCGGGCTGCGCCCTTCGGATCATGAACCCTTCGGATACCTTCGTAGCACTTCAGTACCACACCATTGGGTTCCCTTCGCCAGTATGTCTTGTGGCCTGGTTGTACCCTTCGGATTACGGTATGGCTACACCTTCCGATCTGGGTGAAATATTCGCAGATGCTGCGGAGCCTTCGCCTTCACCTTCGTCTGACTCACCATCCATCCGTTGTGCTGCCCCTGGCGGCCTTCGAGATGGCTTATCTCTATTTTGGCCTGAAGTGGCCCTTGATTCCTCTCACTCTTGCTATCTCCCACCGCCCTCGCATACACCTGTGTCTGGTGTTCGCAATAGTTCACCTGTACTTTCACAGTCAATACTTAATCGAGCTTTTGACCCTTCGACTCGTCCTTCACATGCATACCTTTTTGCTTACCCTGGTTTGCTTTCCCCACACTCTGTGAACATTATGTGCATGAACTCTTCGGCAATATGCTTCGGGTAGTACGACCACCCTACAGCATGCGCACTCTTGGCCTAGAGCCTTTCAGCCGCTTAGCCCTGGTCAGGTTACACCTGAACTGCCCAGACCTCTGGAATTACCAAATTTCCCTCACCGTTTTACTCCTTCGGATCCTTCATTTCCAGATCAGGAAAACACAAAACCGTCGCCTTCGCCTGACTGTTCTGGGACTATGAATAGTTCTCCAAAAGCTTTGCACCTAGTGTATTCAAGCCATACGAAGTTAGTAAGGACAAACTCGTCCTACGAAACACCAGATTTCGTACCATTAGAGGCCAGTCCATCTTTTCACGTGGTCTCTTCTAGCTCAAAGGATAGCTCCACACTATCCTTCGCATAAGACTTACACCAGGCAACGAAACTACCTCGCCATACTCCTCTCCTTGGTCTTGGCCCATTTCGGACACAGTCTTCAGCGAGGAACCTTCATTCGACTCAACAGTTTCTATTGACATTGTCACTTCTTCACCGTAACCACCTTTGGTTTCCCAGGCATCTTCCATCACCAGATAAAAGGCGTGCATCTCTGGCATTACCCACCTTCCTGGTTCATTATCTACCCTCAGGCCCTCCAGGCCTTTGGAAAATTCTCTGACTTCCTTTCTCTCGTTCATTACCAGTCTGGCTTCTTCCTGTACTTCACAAGTCTCTCCAAGAATCAACGTATAGTACCAGCCATGATCCTGTCTTCCCTCACTAGAATGTGGGGAAAGGGTGGGGGAGGGAAGGTCACGATCCACCAATCCCAGCCAAGACCATTCATGTTATAAGTGAATCATCGGTACCTTTTTCTTCAATATAGACCTTGCCTTCAGATTCTTCCATTGTTGGCTCTTGGCAACGATCTTGCTCCTTCGAGGGAAAGATAATCGGACTTTATTTTACACGTATATATATAACCTGTATAACACCACAATCACAATATAACCACAGCACAGTTAAATAAACTTGGGCCCTTTTAACACCTTTAGTTTCAGTTACCGTTCTACGCAATCAACAAATTGTCATACGGGTCTCTTGACTTTGCAGGCCCCATAGTAAGACGATACCGTCATGTATGTAATGAAATAGTAACAATAATCTAGGATAACAGCAATTTATTGCGGAAAAACAAGCATAGCACCATAAATTATCAATTCTGTAGCCTGACGCTCTTATTAAAGGATCGATTCATCGTCCACAGACCCCTTCCTCAATTCACTCTTGGTTGTCGTACCAAAGGAAGCCGCTAGCTGACGCTAGTGCTACCAGTGCCAGACCCATTGGCGAGAAAGTGTGCGTTAGCTACATTGACAACCGCACCATCCACAACGCCCATAGTTCGTACTCCCTAAACTTGTGATTATGACGTTCGTTCGTTATGGATCCCCCTAAACCCGATCTTACGCAACGTCCTCTGCTTCCTCCGGGATACGTTCCCGAGGAATGCGCTCATCCAGCTTTCGTTTCGGGACAACCTCGCCTGGATCCCCATCAAATTTGCCAGCATCACCGATCGTGTAACCGTCACACCCTTACCAAATATGCACAACAATATCCGAGGATGAATGGCCTGTGATTGAGGCACTCCAGAAGAAGTCACGAGAATGCTCAGCCCAAAGTGCTCGTAAGAAAGCCAAAGATTTGCTTGCAAAAACACACACACTTCAAAAGTCACAACTGCCATTGACTACTACTTCGAGCACTTCTGCATCATCGTCTAACTACAACAAGCGTCAGAAGAAAACACAATGGTTACCAACGAAAAACCGAACCCCAGTTTTACCGTTCCATGCTTCGATGCCTGCGAATCTTGCCCCTAGTCAGGTTTCCCCAACCCAACCAGCACCTAGAAGTGTCTCTTAAAGTATCAAACCAGCGTTCATCACAGAGAGCATAGTGTCTCCTTTGCTTCCATCACCTCCTTCGCAGCCAGTACGAACCCCAGCATGTATGTTTAGGCCTGCAGATACCTCGGCTTCAAAAAGCTAAACAAGCTTCTTGCATTAATGCATCGATTTGTTGCTGAAACTGACGTCCTTCAGGCTTCAAACCAAACTCTCACGGTGGAGAATTTACGTCTGAAAACCCAGGTTCACGCACTGCAAGCTGAGTTAATTTGGGCTAAAATCAAGAGCCTCTCACCTTTACCATCAAGTCCGTGCCTTCATGGCAGCTATTTCCCTCCCTAGGGTCGTTCACCAATCACTGTCAGCCGTAAACGCAAACATCCTTTGCGGCCGAGTGATCCTCATTTTGTTCCTTTACCTTCGCCTTCATCACCGTCAGCAGCACCACCTCTTTCTGTGTCTCCAATCCTCGACATTCCTTTGGAGCAATTAGAAATTACTCCTTCGACTTCGTCTGATCAAACTCGAGCTACGGAATTTCCTACTATGCCTAACGTTCCCGTTTTCGACGATATCGCTGAAACGATATGGGCATTGGCATTAGAGTCAATCCCTTCTGCCTCATTCAATTCCTACTCAATCTGGAAGTTCGACGACGCAACACATTTTGTTTCCGTGTATCCCGGGATTATTCACCTTTCGGATAATGCTCCAAGCAACTACCTTGTACTTCGTGCACAGCGAAGGCTAAATGGATTTCGGGTACTCCCCTAGAATTGACTTTAAAAACAGGAAAAGAAAATGCATATTTCATCGATTCTAATCAGCTTCGACCTCGGAACCGTAGCCACGGGAACCATGTTCTGTATCGTTATGAACTAAACCGAAAAAAAATGAAGACTATACTAAAACTATTTACATCACTTTCGTTCCTTCACAATGCCGGACACTACATCCTTCAGAGCTAGACTTCCTCCTCCAAAACTAAGTTGATTAATAAGAAAAAAGAAACCTACAAAGTCCTCCCAAAGATATGGTTCCCCCACATTTCCTTTTGCGTGGAGCAAATTAAATCGACTATTGTCGCCTTCGTTCTATGCGCAATTTTACACATACACACTCCACACACTCGTATGTTACTCTGTGGTCTCCCTATTTTTTTTGAGAGGGGGGGGGGATAACCTGCTTCACCAGGAAATTATAAAGATTAATTATGCTGCAAAAACTTGCTTGGATAACTTGTAAACCACTAAGAACTGCAGTTTCCCGTATACGACCAACCATTCGCCTGTGTAAAAAAAAAAAAAAAAAAAACTGCTGCTAGGAGTTAGGCAAATCCAGGTTCTAACCAATCTTCTATAAAATCCAAAGAACGAACACTTATCAGAACAAGAACAACGTCATCAACAGCCCAAGAACTACTGTGCTTCTCCAGGATGAACCCTTCGAGATGATCAGGATACTTAAGTCGTATAAAGGTAATTTGGCTGGTCTACCCTTGGCTAAAGCTGTTTTCACCTTTACTTCCGAACCTGTAAGCTTCTCTGCATGCTATTCACCGCCATTGCCCTTGCACTTTCCACCCTACAACTTCTGCATGCCATCTCAACCAGTTGCATCTTTAAGAAATGTTTTGCCAATGGATGAAAAAAGAGCCACTTCCGTTATTCAAACATGTATATTTAAATAATAAATTTAATAATAATAAACCTTAACCAAAAAAAAAAAAAGAAAAGGGGATTCTTGCCGTCCGAAGAACATAATAAACTTCTTCCCCATGAAGGTAAAAACTTACCTTCGCTTTCAGGTTCACTGGGTAATGGACTCAGGGGGCGCCAGCTCGGAGCTCCAAGGTACTTGCCATGGTGGTCCCACC
>JAHWFP010089658.1:0-22084 GCA_023313725.1 Lithobius niger
GCCGCCAACGCAAGAAAGAACTGAATTAATGGATGAACCTTTGATGGTGCATGGTGAGAGCCCTTGCAGAAACAGTGCTTCAAAGAAACTTGTCAATTTGGTCACCGGGGGTTCACAAGGGTCGCAGCTGTTCCTACCGCACCACTCCTGCCACTTTGCGTTGTAGTTCCTTTGTGACGACACCACATCAGCCTCGATGCTACGCCTGTATGAAAACCTTGTTGTTTTAAGTGTTCCATCAGAGTAACCACCTATGAAGATTTAGGATGGCAGGGTTTGGATGGGCCGTCCGCTCCTGGTGTTGCGTGAAGAATCGATCTGTGATAGGTAGCTGCAGCGGTGGTTGTTTGGTCATTTCCATCATCTCGGTGAACCACGGTGCTACTGGCCACCATGGTGCTACAAGAATGAACCGACCTAGCGACAGTCGTATTTTGTTCACAGATTTCTGGAGCAGCCTGAACGGTGGAGCTCAGGGTGAGTGCATCCGTCGCCCACGCTCTTGTCCGGAAACGTCAACATAAAGCATGGCAGTTGGGAGTTGGCTCGCGTTGCGAATAAGTCTATGGATGGTTTCCCCCATACTAGAAACAATGCCTGGCACACTGCTGGGTCCAGTCTCCATTCTGTAGTCGGTATTTGGGAACTCCTAGACAGTTTGTCCGCCCATACATTCAGGGCTCTGGCTATGTGGTGGGGCACCAGAATGATTCCGAAAAAGATGCACTGTTGAAAAAGCTTCGACGTCTCCTTCATGAGGGACTTGGAGTGGGTCCCGCCTCCTCTCCTAATATACACCACTGCCGTAGTGTTGTCGTTCATCACTCCAACCGTTGTATCCTGAAGCCTTGTTCCCCAGGTCGTGATAGCGTTATGAATGGCTCGAACTTCCAGGATGTTGACGTGTAGTTCGGCTTCCTCCGAGCTCCAGGTCCCTGATGCCGTCTCGTAGATGTGGGCACCCCACCCCGTATTAGACGCATCCGTGAAAAGAAGGATCGTTGGTGTTGGTTCCTGCAGAGGCATCCCCATCCCGAGATTTTTTCTCTCCGATCACCATCTCAGGCTTTCGAATGGGAGGTTCTGCAACGGTACTCTGTCTTCCCAGCTGGTACGTGGCCACCACTCTTCGTTCCGAAACCAGTGCATCAGTTTGGCACGCCACTGTCCCATCAGCACCAACCTGGCGTTGGAGTCGATTATGCCGATCAGGGACGCTAACTCCAAGGCTGTAGCTGTTGTCTTCTTGATGAAGAACAGGATGAAAGGCCTCGTCCTCTCTATTCTATCCGGAGAAGGCCTGACTGTCTGGAGTGAAGTATTGAAGTCTGCCCCTAGGAAGACGAATTCCAATGCAGGATCGAGGCTCGATTTTTTCATGTTCACCCCTAAGCCTAAGTGAGCGAAGAGAGAGCGGCATTGGTCCAGATGCCGCTCCAGTATTCCCTTGACCTTCTGACGGAACAACCAGTCGTCGAGGAACGCATGTGCTTTGATTCCATGGATGTGGAGGTGAGCGAACCTCTTCATCAACCTCGTGAAAACGTAGGGGGCCGTGGCCAGGCAAAATAGTATTGCTGTAAACTGGAACGATACTTGGCCTGCTACCAGGCGAAACAAATGGCGGACCAATGGCCGGAGGGGGATGTGCAAATATGCGTCCTCCAGATCTATTGAAGCCGTGAATTCGCCGTGCCTGAGTGCATCCTGAATGGAGTCCACTGATTCCATTTGGAAGTGATACTTGACGTGCAGACGTGTGTCACAGACGTGCAGCGCACCCGGCGGTGAAGGAGAAAAGATTAGGGAGGGAACCTAAAATGGGGATTTTAGTTCATAATCGAGCAGCAAAAGCATAAAATAGTGATTTTAGCAACATTACTGAAGGTAAGTATTTACAGGAAGTAACAAACAATATTTCTCAAACTGATCAATATTTCAATTTGAAATAATTGTTACGAAGCTAAAATACAAAATAAAATCTGGGCACACAACAATTTATTCAGTTTGCTGACGAGATGGTTTGTGACCCCCCATCCTTAAATGATAATGATACATACCTATCCAGACCTAAATCTAATTTCAGTTCCATTTGCTCGGCTGTGTCTTTTTTCTTCTGTAAACACTCTCCATGTTTTGGAGTAGACCTAAAATGACAAATTTCACACGGTCGTACGGTATGAAGAGTTTTGTGAAAGGAATAAATTTTCTCTTGTCACTTAGAGTCATGCAAAATTAAGGCTCGAGTATGTAAGGATATAATTCTATGGCTAGTATAAATGTAAGGAAACGTACACTAATAGAGGAACCAAGCTGTTGCTGAACTGTTTTTCCATCAAATGCATAATGGCATTGCACTGCCTCACAATGTCAAAAAAGTAAATTTCAGGTGGGGTCTTTGACTCTCCTATTCCAATAGGAATACCTACAAGTAAATAAGCAATATATATATCAAGTTTTGTTTATTTTCCTTTTTTTAAACTTGCGTTTACAGCATTTTACCACATTAGCCCAAAATATAAGGCAGAACTTTATTTTTCAAATATGTGTTTTTAAAAATGTTGCACTGTCGTATATTTACATCCAAATTCACAACTAAGGCAAATTTCTAGCGACTTTTATGTCTCAATGCATCATTTGAATTGTTCTATTGATAGCGAGCCAATAGCGCTAATCTGAAGTGAGTAGTTAGAACAATTTTTTAATGTATGTTCTATGCAGTTATTAGAAATAGCGACTTGAACCGGTATCAGATAAACTTGCAACATACCAACTGGTAGTGGTAGAAATATGACTACCACAACCTTCTGTAAACATGAGCCGTCTTATAATAGGGACCGATTCATTACTATTATTTTTTTATTCTGCGAGCTTAAACTGTTGTGTGTCTTACATTCGAGCCATTATTCTTTCGGGTCAATACAACAAGTTACAAACAACCGCCAAAGAGTACTAATGCTGATCTATAGTTTGTAAACTGAGATGTCTAGAACTAACAACAGTACTTTGGTGGAAAATTAAACTAATTTAAATGCTAGTAAACATGAAGATCAGTTCGAAGTATGATGCTATCACTAAATGCTCAGAATGAATCACTGGACGACCAATGTAATATTACTGGAAGACTGCTACGATTAGCTAGAAGACTGGTGACTGGGTGGATGGAGAAAATAAGTGAAGTCTTGAGAAAACTTAAGCAATTAGGGAGTAAAATGGGAGAGCAAGGCAGTGTTTCACAAGTCACTTTTAAGAAAAAGCGAAAATTGGCGGTCCCGAGGAAGGCCGGCTGAATTTTATTTCTATTTGCCTAAACAAAAATAACCATTACCGGGTAAATTTTAGCATTCTCTTCTAAATTTACAGGTAATTTATATTTCACCGGCAATAGAAACATCTTTACTGGCAATCTTTAAAGAATCACAGCATTTAAATTGTGTTTTTAATGGCCTATTTTTGGGTATGCTGCTCAAAACAGTAACAATAACTACTGTATCCCTTAAACTACTATTTTAACAACAGAAATGTGAAAATAGTTGCTAGCAATGGTCTTAAGCAAATGACTTGGACACGCAATGTAATAAGTACCATCACAGTAATCATCATACCATGGTTAAAATCAACAAATAATTGAAATATATTTGAGATACAACAATACTTGCAACAACGTATAAAGTATTAGAATTGGTTTGTTTGTATTTCCTCTCACATGACCAGACTGCGGATGGAGATACAACACTCCAAATTTGAGAGCTTTAAAAGTTTTGGAAATACGTACAACAAAAGAATTCTGTCTGTGGCCGGTAACAAAAATCTTTCTTCACTAATTTTTTAGGGTACATAACAAGATTCTTATCAAGAATAAGAATGAGAGCCATCTCTGCACTTTGATGAAAAGGGAGATACAACTCAACAATTCTCTAGCGACGACATATAGTGGAGATTTGAGAAGTGCTACTACCACATGCAACAAGGCTTTAGTGAGCGTACGCTTTGATCCCACTTCAATGTGAATGGACCATCTGTAACAATTGGATATCCTGTACTGCCTTTCCTACCATCAACAAGTTGTTAGTGCACCAGCATCAATGCATTTAAAAATGTGTATATACACATGTTGTTCTTTCCTCTTTTTCATACATTTTTTCGTCCTGGTCATTGTTCTTTGTTCGGTCAAATAGCTTCATTGCACATAAATTTTGTAAAGCTGGAATGGGTGATTTAATGCCATGCCATCGATTATTAATTATTGTTACACGTGGTTTATCATGGTTGAATGATAACAGGTTTGGGTAGATCTTGGCTCTCATAAAGGTCAAGGATATTAAGTAAGCAAATGTACACGCCGGTAAGAGAGAGGCTGAAGGAGAAATGGGGCAACAAGAAGGTGAAGAGTGAAGAACGTGAATAAACAAGTACGGATTATAGAAGGACAGTGAAACGATGGAACATTCAATAGTGAGAGACTGAATTAACCCTTTGAGTGCTAAACCCGAGAAAATCTCGGGCCAAACACAAGCACAGGTTGAAGTATTAAAAACAGAGTCCTTACTACGCGCGAGATGGCCAACAATGCAGGAATGACAACAATACTAGGTTCCCTTAACAAGCCGACTCTAGAGACGGCCGTGGCCGAGTTGGTAGAGGCGTGTGCCTCACGTTTAACAGCTCCTTCAGGTTGCTAGTTCGAGCCGCGTCCAGGTTACCCCTACTTTTTTGGAGATATAAAAAAAACGCAGTTCTCAAAGGGTTAACCCCTTCCATGGCAGTCAACGAGTTAACCATTCATAAACAAACCAAAAGTTTAAGCAATTGAAACAGAATATGAACTCTGTACAAGATGTCCAACAGTGGACGGACACCGTCAATACTAGATTCCCGTACGAAGCCAACTCCAGAGACTGCAGTGGTTGTTGTTGTTGTAGAGGTGTGCATCTTCAGTTAAGGAGCTCTCCAACGCTGTTAACTCATATGAGCACCGTCCAGGTTAGACCTACTTTTATGGAGACACCCCACAGAAATAAAAATAAACTAGCACTCAAGGAGTTAAAAAGACTAAAAACTGCAGGGCCCGAACCTGCTTAATTTTTAGTTTTTATTGCCTAACCGCAAATACACATTTCCTGTTTTAATAGCATTTTCCCCTTTTCAGCTTCTTTTCCCCTAGAATCTTGAAAGTTGTCTTCCCTGCCAAGCTCATATGGTACTGCGCATGCACGGGCCTGGGTCTGCTTATAAAAGCTCCGGCGCAGCGTTTCGTTGGCATCATTTCTCCACCTCCCAGAACCTAGCTCACGGAGGGAAGGGTTGGGCGGGAATTAAGGTAACGTATACTTTCGGTTAGGCAATAAAAACTAAAATTAAGCAGGTTCGGGCCCTGCAATTTTAGTCTTTTTATAGCCGACGAATATAAACATTACCTGTTTTAATAGCAGACTTCGTCACCTGGTGGAGGGCTAGGTGCTATTTTCCCGTGTTACGAGCTGGCATCCCCCAGGAAAAGATACTTTCCCTGATGAAGACACACCTGCCTTCCCAACCACTTTCACCATGCCGACAGAGGCGGGACGTGGCAAAACTCTTGGCGAGTTGCAAAGTTAATTCTAAGGTGAGATTGAGGAGTGTGGTTGCCCAAACTCCCTTCGCCCCCCCCCCCCTTTTTTTTTTAAATTACCGCATGCAGAGGTCTTAACATAAAGGGGGTGCAAGGCAAGGAATGAAGCATTAATACTGAAAACTTCTTAACTTGTGGGAAGAAATAATGATGTTTCAGGGTCGGAGGTATCTTGAAGAGACGGAAAGACAGGCTGTAGGTACGTCGTGAAAATGATGAATACTAACTAAGGATAGTGTATGTCGGTATCAGTAATAGAAAAACACATATCGGAGGACTGTGGTGGAACGGAGGCCAAGTAACGTTATGGTTTAGAAATGTCCTGGTAGATTATGAAGCGAGGAGAATGGTTTCGCTAACTTCTTGAAGAAGGGGACGGTAAAAACGGATGCCTCGCTGTCCTAGAAGGATACGGGGTATGTGTTGATAAAGAATCAGAGGGGTAGGATGCTATGGGATCATCCTGAATCCCAAGGCTATGTGGGTGGCCTTAGTGCGGCACGGGGAGCAAGGAAAGTCCCCTTCCGCTGTTTTCGTGTTGGGATTGATTCCATGGAAGACAGGTATGAAGGAGTGGGCATTGTCGAATTGACCAACTGAGTAATTGGAAATGCAGGACATCAGTGGAGATTGAAGAGTCTGCCGCCAAACAGAGGTAGGAGAAGCGTCGGAGGTGTCAGCTTTGGACCCGGCGTCTGGTACAGAAGCGGAAGTGGGAAGTAATACGCAGGTTGAGTCAAAGATGAGAGGTGTGGCGTCTGCAGTAGTGGATGGCTGTACATCAGATGGAAGCGGAGGTGGTGCTGTGGGCAGAAGGGCAGCAGAAGAGTCATGAGGCGGCTCAGGGATGATGTCTGGAACAGGCGGAGGAGTCGTAGTATCGACTGATGTTGAATCATGTACTGGGAGCGGCTGAGTGAAGTATTGTATGGTAGTGACAGATGGATCTTTCAGCGGAGAAGGTAGAGGTGATGGAGCTGTCCGATGTATTTTCCTGGCGGAGGGTGATTGACGTGGCGAAGCGGAGGGCTTACAGGAAGGTAAAGTAGCTCCGACCGCAGAGGGTGCATTGTGTGGGCGTCGTGTCCGTGAGCGGGCACAGTAATAAGCCCGCCACGGCGGTGAGGACGGAATTGGAGACAGCCAGCTGCGGTGCGTACGGAGGAGGGCGTAATTGAGTCGCATGGAGTAATAATTTCTGTTTGGGATTTCTAGCTCGATTGTGAGAGCTTCCTTAGATGCCCGTAACATGGCATTTTCAGCCTAGAGCCTATCTGCTTCAGCGGCTGCTTGGCGGAGCGTTGGTAGTTCTGTTAAGGCAGATCGCAGAGAAGCATATTTGGTGGAGAAGTGTTCCGCAAAGAAGAGGACAAAATCGACGTTGAAATTTAAATGTTCCATTTCTCTGACAGATAAGTGTAAACCTCGTACGAGTCCATCCCGTAAAATTGATGCTGCAGGGAATGGAGCTAGAGGAGGTGGAAGTACTGCGTCCTGAGTTGGTGCACCAGAATGCAGAGGCTGATCAGCAAATGTAGGGTGTTGGGATGTAGTTATCACTTTGGGAGCGGAGGGAGGAAACGGTTTCTTCGCAGCAGTGTTGGCGATGGAGGGTACGTTGTGGCATCGTGGAGGTGCAAATGGAAAACGTGCAGATTTGGTTCTGACGGTTTTGGTAGTAGATATACTAGCTTTCAGAGGGCCTTCTTCGTGGAGGAGCTCGAAGGTGGGATAGGAGACGTCTTGATCGGTTGTGTAACGGTGGAGGCGGCTTCCTTTTGACGACGTGCACGCTCGGCCCATTGTTTGGAGAGGTGCTGATGTTTACGTATGATAATCCATCTTGGGGGAGAGATTGCAATGCAAATCCTGCATTTTTTGGCTAGTCCATCACAAACACAATGTCACTGGCAAGTTGGGTGTGGGTCGATACGCACTTTTTGGTTGGTATCACAAATCCTGGACATTTGCATGGTACGGAAGAGGGTGCATTAGGTGTGGAGATTTGGTTGGAGTCTGAATGATCGTCTTTTTCGTGAACAGAGCCCTCCGAGGAAGAAGAGTCGGCCATGTCGGAGGAAGAGTTGCTTGACAAAGACGGTTAGTCTTGCGCGGGAAGTTTGGATGGCGATGCAGTAGGGGGTGCCGTCTGGTGGTGGAAAGGAGAACAAACTGTAGACGGAGGGAGAAGGTTAAGTGGTGGAGTTATTTCTTTATTATGCTGGCGGAGGAGGTTGCTGATAAAGATGTTGTGATGCCGTCAGGTGATGCTTCCAGCAGCGGAAGGGAAACAATATCCTAAATGGAGGGTAATGAATTCAGACGAAAAAGATGCTGGAGGCCTAGGTTGTATACCTTGTGGGAGAATGAAGGCCTTGCGGTGGTGTCTGAGATGAGAAGGCATGGGATTCGTAAAACGGAAGGAGTATGTCAAAGGCGGAGGCGTTGACGGGAATGGTATAACCATCGGAAGACGTTGCTGTCCATTTCTTTGTTGTTGTTTTTTGTTTTTTTTTTGGTGAGGGAACGTCTTGAGTGTAGTGGGAGCCGCTGATTAAGTATGGGTGCTGGTAGGTGTGGTAGAGAAGAGGCTGTGATGCAGTCGTCGTTCTGACTGGTGGACATTACTTAGCTGGCGGAGGAAAAACGGAGAGTAGGTAGTACGTTGTTTGTTGTCATTTGTGCCACATGGAGGAGGCAAGGAAGGCCAGGAAGGGATGATCGTTTTTCAATTTAATGTGTAGTGGATGGAGAAGACGGTAGGGTGATGTCTCTTGTGCAGGAAGAAAGGCTAGAGGATGTGGCTATCTGCTGGTAGGAACACCGCAAAGCTGAGGAGGGTGCATTATTGGAGGCAAGCGGAGTGATGCCTCGGATGGTAATAGGTCAGGCGCGGATGGTCGGAGGGGACTGTGGTGACAAAGTTAAAAAATCTGGAGATGCAGATCCCAGGATCGTGTATTGCACGTCGTAGCTGAGGTCTTCCTCGCAACTTAGGTCGAAATGAATTGTCTTGGAAGAGGATGTCTTGGAGGCTGGTTCTCGTGGCGAAAGTGTGAAAGGGTAGTCCGGAGCGCAGAAGAGTCTGTTAAAAGTTGGGAACGGGAATGGAAAGTGGAAGCAACACGGAGTGAAGAAGGCTGGAGAGGAGGCAGCGTCTGCGCCGAGAGGGACAGTGATGATTGGCGATGGCAGGACGGGTGGTGGGAATTCAGATGATGCGGATGGTAGTTTAGCGGAAGGCAAGATTGGAGCGGAGGGTCGTGTTGTGGAGCCAAACTTACGAAAGGCTTCGCGGGGAGCACCATTAGGAAAGTGAGAAAGAAGGTTTGGAAAAACCGCTGACGGTGGCTGACGAGGCTGGCGGTAGAGGAAGGGTCGTAATAAAGGAGTACGGCCGGAACGTTTAGCAGGTGCCTGGAAGATGTAGGGTTGACTCTTCTTTACTGAAAGAAACGGCAGGTTCAGAGGGAAGCGGAGGCAACAAAAGAGCGCATGGTACTGTTTGATGGATGTTGTCATCCGACCGGAGGTGCGGGACGGAAGGGGAGCCAGGAAGGACAGCTAACAGGCTCTGTTTATGTCGTGCAAGGAACGAAGAAGCCAGCACGAAAGGTGGAGCGGATGCCTGCAAAGCGGAGGTGCCGGTGCCGGGATGGAATGCAGTACCGGGTGATAGCGGTTCCGGAGGGGAACGGCAGATGAGAAAGTTTTCGGAGGAACAGCGGTAGGACACGGAGAACCCGGTGAGGGTGGAGGAAAACCATCCGGTATCGAAGGAATAGATGGCGTATCCATAGTCCTGAATGGAAGCTAGCGGAAGGCAAAACAACAACGAAGAAAAGAAGCGGAGGCAGTCACCCTTCCACGAAAACGGAGGTATGCGGAGGGAAGGAAGGTAATAGTGGGGAGCTCAGAATGACCACTCGTGGTGATCGCTCTAGGAGCAATGATCCCAACGGAAAGATGCACCGGTGCTTACATAAGCAGACCCAGGCCCGCGCCATACCATACGAGCTTGGCAGGGAACACAACTTTCAAGATTCTAGGGGCAAATAGGCTCAAAAGGGGAAAATGCTATTAAAACAGGTAATGTATATATATATGTTCGTCGGCTATAAAAACAGTATTTTGCCGGCCCTTCTGGCTGGCCGGCTGAAAATTGCTTCTGTTGTCTGGAGGAAACATTCATTACCTGTGTTATTTTTGCATTCCTTCACGAGGGATACTTCTCTCTAGAGGTTTGAAGAGTTGACACTAGATGGCCAGCTGCGTAACCCGGTCTCGCATCAGTCAGGCCTACCACCTTTTTTCTCTCTCGATCAGTCAGGTGGTGACTCAAGAGGGGAGGTAGGGAGGGTACAGGTAATGTACATTTCCTCCAGGCAATAGAAACAATTTTCAGCCGGCCAGCAAAATACTGTTTCTAGTTTCCCTTCAGAAACAAAGATTACCTATGTTATTTTTGCATTCACAGTAGACCTCGTCAACCATGGTGGTGGGCACCACCTGACGGGTTCCCTAGGGTTACGGGCTGGCTCCACCCTAAAAATCTCAGATTTTTGCACTTATTGAAAACATTAACTGGAGTGGTGGCTGTGGTGGCTGCTGTGGTGGCCCAGTTGAAGGGTTGAATGTTTTGGATGACTCTTGCTTCAGCTTCAGGACATCTGCTTAAAGACACCATTTTCAAGACATTTGCTTCGAGACAACGGATGTTTTCAGTGCTTAAGGGGGGGGGGGGGGTTGGATGACACATCTGGTAACGATGGTGGGTTCTAGACAGTGTAATCCATATTCTTGTTTTGTCGTGTCCCTGAGGAATGGCTTGTGAAGGACTGATTGACTTCTCCATGATGCGGCTTCCATGACGTTTGAGACTGCAATGTTGTTGTGGAAGGTCTTGTGTGCAGATGTCGATCTTAGTTCATATAATGATGTTGGCCTTGGGTTCAAATTCAGATACTAATTTGTTGATGTTTGATGGTCGTTTTTGATGTTTTGGTAGGTATTGTTGATGACGGTCTTGGTCCATGAGGCGATCATTGCAGATGTTACGCCGGAGGAAAACTTGAAGGGGAAGGAAGAGTCGATTTTTGTGCCTTGCGAAATTCCTTGGTTTTTGTCTCTTGTTGTCTGTTGTTTTGATTTGGAACCATGAGGCATGTCTTGGGTAGAGTAGTCTTTCAGGTTCGACGCCAGTGATGTTCTTGGTGAGGGTTTGACAGTTGATTGTGACGAACTTGCAGCTCTTCAGGTTTTGACTCGGAAGGCGGTTCTTTTAATGAGTTGAGTTACCGGGAAATCTTTGTGGAAAAGGTGGTGTGCGGAATCAATGGAGAGGGGCTTGGATTCCGCTGCAGTCTTGGCTTGTGGTAAGAAAGGTGAGGAGTACAGTTCTTCTGGTCAGGGAGTTGGGATCGTAGTGTTGAGGCAATCCCTGCAGTGATTTTAATGGGGCAGCCCCAGGGCGGTCGAGAGGTCCCTGTAAGATTCCATCACAGCGATCAAGCGGAAGTTTTCTGCTGTGTTGACGAAGGGGTTCAGTGCTGCACTGTTGGTTTGGATTATTGACTTGAATTGGTGGGATGTTGAAGTTTTTTAGAAGGTCTGATCCAGGAGAGTTGAAGATTGACCCATTTTCCATGGGAATGTTGGTGTTTTGGTGTGTTTGGTGGAGGAGGGTACTGCCTTCATTGTGGATGTGGGTACACGTCGATGGATTGCCCGAGTGGACTTGGGCTCTCTTCCGTGTTATGAGTCGGTGGTGGTGGTTGGGGGCTTTCCAGGTGGCCTTGAGGTCCAGGGTGCTGAAGTGATCCCAGTTGCCTTTCTACCATGACGTCGAAAGTTCTTGGACTTGGGTATGAGTCCCCTCTTCAAGTCGGGGTGCGTCTGTGAAGAGTGGAGATTTTGCCGGTTGTTCATTTGTTGTGTGGCAAGATTTGCCACAGAGCTCAGTTTGCAGAACGGTGTGGTTGTGAAGATCAAAACGTTGCAGGTGAGAAAGGACGTGATGCGAGAAGGCTTTAATCCCATCTCGGTGAATTGAGGCATGCTTGGAAGATTTGCTGATAGCCGTGATCTTGAGATTCAAGTGGTTTTGGGGGTGCGTTTGGGTTGGCTAGCTGTGTTGGGGTTGTAGAAGCTTCACAACTTGTATGAGAATAAGATCGAGAGTAGAGGGTGAGCGTATGTGATTTGAAGACCCAGGATTTCCAAAGTGGGATTGGTTGTAGTCGTGATCCATGAACGCCTTGGGAGGATAAGGATCGTTGGTGAAGGCATCAACGGAAGAGTAGAGGCAGGCATCAAGAGGATGGGAGTTATGGTTCTGCTTCCTAGTATAAGGAAGGGTGTCGTTAGCGAAAAGTGACCTTAATAACCTAGGTTCTGATGACTTGTCTCCCCAAGGAAGATGGATGGAAGGGAAGATTTTCTCAGAGAAAAACTGGCTGTGAGCTGAAGACGGTAGGGTTCCATTATGGTTGGAAAGTTGAAAAAGGGTTCGGATGATTGTCGGGCTTGAGCTGCAAAGGGCAAAGTGGGTGAAGTGGCCGGACGAGGTGAGGATGGCTGTGCGGTCGACGGTGACAGTGTCCTGTTGATGAGCTGTCCTCGGTAGATGTGGGATTCCGGTACAGAGGAGCTTGCAGTAATTTATGTTATGATGTTTACAGAGCGGCGGCTTCAGGCTGAGTGTGGTGGCTTGGAGTGTTGTTGATTGTGGGTTGATCGTGCGGGTTAGTTGGAGAAACAAAGATGAGACCTACGGGTGGTGGAGGGGATTGCGTTCTTCTCGGGGGCTGTTGGTTGGCAGGAGCCGAAGGCCATGGCCGACAGGTTCGGAACATAGGGCGGTGGAGGACTGTGAGGTCTTAACAATGAGGATGCTTGAACATGTGGAGAAAAGTGATGAGCAGGGAAAAGGTGGTCTTCGTTTGATGCAGTCATGAATAGGTGAAGACGTAGCGGGCGAAGGCGAAGTCGATGGGGGTAGTCAAGGTGGGCGTGAGGTGAGCGAAGATCCAGAGAAAAGGTACAAACCGTTGTGAGGAAGAAGGTTGAAAGCAGTGGCCGTTGACTCGAAATGGGATAAAGCCGTGCGAAGTGGGTGAAGGTGATGAGCAAAGCAGGGCGGAGAAATGCACACAATGACAGATTAAGCCAGGATGCAGGGGTGAAGACACGCACGGCACGGCAGACAGTTGGTCGATTAGTTAGCAGCGTGGCAGACGAGCGACGGAAGATTAAGCAATAACGAGAATTCGTAGTAGTTGTTGGGGCGAAGTGGCAGGCCGATGCGGGATGCTGTGATAAAAACTGATGAGGAGAAACAAGCACAACAACAGATTAGAATTTGTGTTGTTAGGGGTGCTGGCAATGGTGGAGAAGGTACGCATATGGCGGCGGGTAGTTTGTTGATTTATCGGTAGCATGGTAGATGAACGGCATTGGTGATCCATCAACGGGAGCTGGGTGGCAGCAGTTGGGGGCGAAGTGGCTGGTGGGTGGTGACAAGCGGCGACGTCCGAAATGGTTGCGAACTGCAGGCGAGGGTGAAGAAAAACTTGTAGTTCTTGAATTTGCCCTAGTGAAGTCGAACATCGACGGTGATTGTCGAAAACGGCGAAGCCGAAGAAATGCTGTCGATGAAATGCGATGAGAGGAAATCAAACACAATGACGGATTAACCAAACTGGGATTTGCGATGAAAAGGTTGCAGGCCATGGTGTAGCGGCACGCAGTTTGTTGATTAGCCAGTAGCGTGGCAGGCGAACGGCGTTAGATGATCCAACGACGGAAGCTGGGTGGAGTCAGATGAAGGGGAAGCGGCGGTGAATGGCGACTTGCAGCGGTGTCCACGGAGGCTTGTGGTAGCGTTGGAGAAGGTACGTACGTAGCGGCAGGTGGTTCGATGAATGGCCGGTTGGGTGGTAGACAAACGGCACTAGATCATCCATCAATGGAGGCCAGGCGGTAGCAGGTGGAGGCGAAGTGGCTGTCGGGCGGCAACTTGTGGTGGCATCTGAGGAGGCTGCTGGTAGCGGTGGAAAAGGAACGAAAGTAGCGGCAGGTGGATCATTGAATAGCTGGTCGTTTGGTAGACAAAACGGTATTTTGACGATCCATCGACGGTAGCCAGACGGCAGCATCTGGAGGCGATGTGGTTGGTGGACGGTGACTTGCGGTGACGTCCGTGAGGTGCGGGCGCAGCGGCAGGTGATTTGCTGACAGGCCAATCGTGTGGTAATCGAATGGTGTTTAGATGATCCATCGACGGGAGGCAGACAGCAGCAGATGCGTAAAGGTGCGGGTGTAGATGCAGGTGGTTTGTTGACAGCCCAGTCGTGTGATAGTTGAACGCGTTTTGGATGATCCATCGACGGGAGCCAGGCGGCAGCAGATGGAGGCAAAGTGGCTGGTGTATGGTAACTTGAGGTGACGTCCGTGAAAGTGCGGGCGTAGCGGCAGGTAATTTGCTGCCAGGCCAATCGTGTCGCAGTCGAACAGCGTTTAGATGATCCATCGACGCGGTGCATGCGGCAGCAGATGGAGGCAAAGTGGCTGGTGAACAGTTGACTTGCGAAGACGTCTGTGAAGGTGCTGGCATAGCGGAGAGTAGTTTGTTGATAGGCCGGTCGTGTGGCATTTGTAGGGGGGCCAAGCGGCAGAATTTTTGAGCTATGGAAGCTGTGTCCAAGTTTGTCTCGTCATCTAGTGAACTGTCAGAAGAAGAGGACGAGGGGCGAAGCACTTGATTGCGGTGTGGACGCCGTGGTGGTACCGATGGCTTGCAGAAGGGGGACGTAGGCATAGGGTAGAGGCTGTTAGAGTGCTTGCCGAAGAGGGCTGAGGCGAAGCGCGGGAGCGCTTTGAGGAGGGTACTGGCGAGTCGAGCAGTCGTTTAACGGTTGGGTTGGTTGAAAAGATCTACGTCTTGGTGTGTGTGAAAGAGTCAGAAGCAGAAGAGGTCGGGATGTATTTGCCTATGTAGTTGAATTTCTTGAGGGCTTGATCCATTAGTACGTGCACTTCCTTCGATGAGAGGGGCGATGGCCCGTAGAAGTTGAGGCGAAGCTCAAGGCCATGTCCGGTTGAGAGTGTTGAGGTTGACTGCATGGAAGTGGAGAGATGGGAGAAGATGGCGGCGCAGGCGAAGCTCGGTGGTCCGGTGGACGCGAAGGCGAAGCGTTAACCAGGATGTCGGAATCAGGAGGCGCAGGGCTTGCAGGAGAAGGGTGCTTGGCCGTGGTTTTTGATCTTGCCATAGAGCAAGCTGTTGAGTGAGCCGAGGGTGAGAAGGGCGAAGCGGGCAGCCAAGTGGCGTAGGTGAAGTGAAGACGATGGTGTGGGTGAAGGCGAAGGTATGAAGAGAGAGAAACGAAGCGACCGTCGCGGTCAGCAGGATGAAAACAGATGGCAGGCCGGCCTCGCCTGAAGGCTTTTATGGAGGGGCTGAGCGCATGTGCAGACCAGGTTACGCAGCTGGCCATCTAGTGTCAACTCTTCAAACCTCCAGAGAGAAGCATCCCTCAGGAAGAAATGCAAAAATAACACAGGTAATCTAGGTTTCCGAAGGGCAACTAGAAAAACACCGTTCAATACTAGGTTTCCTTGTGAACCGAACTCTAAGAGACAGCTGTGGATGTTGTTGCAGAGGTGCATGTCATGACCTGCTGATGCCACCCTGGGGGTATTTTTCACCCCCCACGTTACTAATTATGTTAATTAAAAATTCTACAACTTTTTTTAATTCCCTGACTGTAAGACATCCTCAACCGAGTGTAAAAGAAGCTTATATTAAATAAAGCATCTTGCGTACTCTAAAATTACGTACTTTAAAGATGTATAAAACCGCTTGTTCTAGAACCGTCCGGGTATAATTATGGAAACTGACAGCAGAAACAAAAATAAAATGGCACTTTAAGGGTGTTAAAATGAGTGTCAGGGTCGTATATATTTGTATTGTAATTCGTAAATCATGTGTCAGAGACACCCATATGAATTTCAAATACCGATGGTACGGATGATTTAATTTGGTTTTCGCTCATTATCACTTACTTCTTTTTAACGCAGTACCAAAAGTGTTCCAGTTACTCCAAACTAGCAAATTTTCGAGTGCCTATACTGGCATTAATCCTCAGGCTTGGGCAATGAGACGCACACGCACCAACTGTCCTACTTCCACACCGAACGTGTCGATTCAAATTCTCCCCCTACATTTAAGAAGATTAATAAAATTGTGACCCCCGAACTGTGTGAAAAACTGGAGACGAAGTGGAAGAAGTTTCTCCCTGTTACAACAACGACACACACGGAGCTTGACAGCAGCAACCTGGAAAGTTGATACATTGATGAAAAGGTGGTGGTGGTGGGGGGGGGGGGGGGCTTGAATCATCGCGTTCGGCGTGGAAGTTGGACAGTTGGTGCGTGTGCGTCTCATTGCCCAAGCCTGAGGAAGAATGCCAGTATAGGCATTCGACAATTTGCTAGTTTGGAGTAACTGGAACACTTTTCGTACTGCGTTAAAAAGAAGTACGTGATAATAACTCATATGGAGCTAAAGCCCACCCCCCTGAAATGCTTTAACTCTTTGCGCGCCACGATTTATCTTACAAATAAACCATCCCAGGCCATAATTTCCTGATAATAAGTACTAACACTGATATATCGTCCGCTTGATAAAATTGTTAAAACTTGTAGAACGAACCTTTTTATGTGCAATTTGTTGTGTTTTAATGAACACAAATGCACAGGGCCGGCTCTAGACAATTTGGGGCCCTACGCGGACTCAGTACCTGGGGCTGGGGCTCCCAGGTTCATAAATGCATCATTAAAAGCACTTTCCCCCCGATCTTTTCATTCGTATCTGATTAGAATCATTAAACAATCATTTTTCATACAGTCCAAGCCAATATCCATTTCACTTTTTGTTTTTACTACAAAAGAGAATGCGAACCACAAAAACAGTAAATAAAGTTTCAAAAATTATAAATTACACCCACGAAAACGGGAAAAAAAAGAAGAGAAAATCATTACTGACTATAAGAGCAAACAAAAACACACAAAGAAACAAAAAACATACTTTCATAAGGGGCCAAGAAAAGAAAAAAAAGAAAGAACGGGGCAAGAATGGAATATCCGTTTCACCATTTTGTGTCTCCGATCAAACTGCCAACTAATGGCGAAAATGCCTAACGCAAGTACCAGTAGTTTCGGTTTCGGGTCGAGCAACGTACCGACCAATTGATCCAGATCATTCCCGAAGTTTCGAAGCAATAGCACAGATTTCACCGGATTTACCTCTTTAAATTGACACAACGTAAAGGATTTTTCAATCCATAATCTAATTTCTCACTATAGTAAGATGAGTGCTCCTGCTTCCGCGCGGGGGCCCTTTAAACCGGGGACCCTACACGGCCGCGTTACTCGCGTGCCCCTTGAGCCGGCTCTGCAAATGCACCCATTTTTTTGTAGTAAGATTAATAGCACACGGGCTTCTATAGATTACACAACAAGATCTAAAACGGACAACAAAACCATCACGAGAATTAAATGGACGTCATAGACGTACGTGGCCTCCCAGACACAATTATTGAGGACGTCATAGACGTTCGTGGCCTCCCAGGCACATTCATTGAGGACGTCATAGACTTTCGTGGGCTCTCAGACCCATTTATTGAGGATGTCGTAGGTCGTGGCCCACGAAGGGTTAAGTTAAAATCGTGGAATAATAGAGTTAAAGCCCACCCAACCAAATCTTTGTTTTTCTGCCACAAAATTAACTAGAAGCTTCATACATTAACTACATTAACGTTTTATCAAATACCGATGACCGAACGGGAACGATTTTGCTGCCATTTTCTGGAAGGACGTGTGGATTACTCACTTCAGGACAAAAGTCTAGTGGCTACTCGTTCCAGGAAGGCAGGTGAGAGATCCAATCACTCTCTCCTGGTGTAACTACAAACGTTGTTTAGGCAATCACAGCCAAGTCTATAAATTATGAAGGTTTATGTGGTTAGAAATTAAGCTTTGACTGTCAATTATGTTGGATTTTGGAAGAGTGATGATCTAATAAATTAAATTTGTGAATAAATGAGAATGAAGGCATTGCATTTTTGCTAGACTGAATCGACATCACTTACATGAATGATTGAATGGCACAATACACAGGAGCTCCCGATCGTGAATCGCGTTGATGTTACCAAAGCTTTGTTTGGTTAGATATCAGTTTTACTGTGAATTATGTAGGATTTTGGTGGAGTGACTATATAATAACTTGAATTTGTGAATAAATGAGAACAAAGACATCGTGTTAATGCTAGACTGAATGTAGATCACGTATCGCCGACTTTTCCATAACAGAGAAAATTCCCTGTGTGGACAGAAGTAAGGTTTGGAAATACATTTTGCTTTTTAACGTACACCACCCGATTTTAGCCAACTTACACTGCAAAAGCCCATGTACGTTTAATGCACAATTTATGGTATGTGGAGAACACTGAAAAAGAAAAGGATTCCTACCTTGAAGCCCAAGCTCCAATGCGTAATCTATATGTTCAACACACAAATATTGGAACAGAATGCCAAAGATTTGAGCAGCATTTCCCGGTAAATCAGATTGCCGTGATAACTAAATGGAAAGAAAAAATAAAATGTTAACAAAACAGCCATTCTCAGGGGTCGAATTACTTGGACGCATGGAGTAAAATCATACTTAAAAAATTGCACCATGCATTCTGGACGAGAGCAAAATACAACGCAAAACTGAATTTATTTTGGAACTTCTAAGCTGCACAAGACAAGAAGTTGCAGTTTGCTGCATTTTAAATAAAAAGTCCCAGAAGTGATTTCCAAAAACCATAGACCTTCGAAATAACTACATATGCCCATTTGACCACATTAGGTTAAAGTGGCATTATCACCGATTGAAAATCGTACGAAAATACCGTGGCGCCTTCTAGCGGCAGAGATATAGTTAACATTTATAGCTTGCGTCCAGGTGCACGAGGAGTACAGTAGAACCTCGATTATCCAAACTATTGGGACCAAAGGGTGTTGGGATAATCGAAAATTCGGATAATCCAATTTAAATGCAAAATAAAAGACGAAAACTTTTTTCTTTACTCAGTTTTAGTGTTTGTGAATGTGCTTGATTGTCTAAGATACTGAAAACAATTTTTGCTTGAAATGACTCCACGAACACAAATAAAGTAAAGTCAAAGCTTATTCCTTCTCTAAAAAGTGGCAAATTTCTGAATATTTTGTGAAACTAGGAATTTGGATAATCAGGGTGTATGGATAATCGGGGTTCGGACAATTGAGGTTCTACTGTACCAAATTTTCAATAATTAATTAGACTCGTGGCTTGTGTGTTTCATTAAAAGAAATGGTCTTGAGCATTCCTTCTCTTGATGCAAGCAACTGCTAGATAGTACTAGATAGCGCTAGATGTTGCCAGATTCTGCAGACTTTCAATTGGTTATAGTGCCACTTTAAACTTTAGTGTAGGTTTTCACTACGACATAGTGAGACAATTCACCTTTAGGGCAAAATGGAAAAAAAACTGGAGAGGAAATGTGAGCTCTGGCTTGGCATGCACAATCTGCCATAACTTAAAAGTAACACCAACTCTTCCAAATGTTACTCGGGAATCTCTTGCCACTTGGCCGATTTACTTTAAAAACGGGGTGTTAACCCTAAAAACAGTTTCTTAGTATCTGTAAAATACTAACGTCTAGTATGTGCTTCTATTTTTTTTGGGCATTTTGCATTTGGCGACTTGAGCAGAGAACATGTCCTCCCTCGTTCTCAGGTTAATGCCTGCAAGCGTTTTCCACAACGCACGTTGCACGGACTTCTCCACGTCACAACAGCACGTTGCACGTTACAGGGGTCAGCCCCTTTTCAAGGCAGGGGACGTTTCCGTGGATTCTCACAACGTGGAAGGGGTGCCTCTCGGGGTTATCCCAGCAGGAGGAGATATGGATGTCCCCCCCCCCCCACCTCACCTTCCTCCACTTCACCGGCAGGTGGGGGAAAGTTTCGTCGCCATGTGGACAACTGGAAGTTCATCACCGACGACTTGTTCACTCTTTCCGCTGTAGGCAGAGGCTGTTCGCCGCCATTTGTGTCTGAACCAGCGCTGTCTTCAGCCTCAGTAAGCTGAACCAACATCTAGAGAAGCAGCGTTTCAAAATGAAGACTATTCGGTCGGTGAGAGAAGCGATGCAGCCAACCATTGTTGATGATTGCCATCTACTTTGAGAATACATGCATGCATGTTCTGTTGCACAAGGGGATTCACATCTGTTTTGCCTTTTTGTAGGAGGTCAATCGTACCAGTTTCGTATCCTACCCTTTCGGATTGCAACTGGACCTTATGTCGTCACAGCAGTGTTTTGCCTGGGTTTGGGGTTTCTGCATCGTCTGGACATTCGGGCCCATGCCTACATCGACGATTGGTTGCTCCGCTATCAGTCGGAGGAAGTACTCAGGTGTCGTCATGTCTTCAAGGCTCTGGGTCAAGGTGTCCAGTTGGAAAAGTCCAGGCTGGTGCCGTGCAGGCGGTTTGTGTTCCTCGGCGCTCGGTTCGATATGGGCGAGTTCACGGTTTGGCCATCGCAGGAACAGGTAGAGAAATAACAGGATCGGATGGAAAGGTTGCGGCTGGCCACCGAGATTACGTCAGTGGACCTGACGTCAGTAATAGGTGTCATCGATTCCTGCGCTGAGCCGTTTCCTTTCAGGGAATGGAAGGTCAGGCCGATGCATAGGTTCAGGAACCAGGAGTGGCAACCTCGTCGCCCTGGTGGGACGTGATTTCTCTGGACAGTTTGCAGGTGGATACCATTCAGTGGTGGGGCGACCCCCTCAACACCTGCCGGGGAGTGCCGATTCAAGACCCTACACCGTTTGGACTTCTCTTCAAGGACGCGTCCTCCACAGGCTGGGGGTTGCGGGGGGGGGGGGGGGGGGGCACTTCGAGGGTTTCATGATGGCGGGAGTGTGGGCAGATGAGGAGTGCCAGTTACACATCAATGTTCTGGAGAAGCGAGCAAAACGTCTGGCTGTGCAGACCTGGGAAGGAGTTTTTGCGTGGGAAGACGGTGATAGGCGGGGATGGCCATGATGGACAACATGACCGAGGTGGCTCACGTCATGATAGGAGGAGGGACATACTAGAAGCACATACTAGAGGTAAGTATTTTAAGATAGTAAAAACTAATTTTAATCAAGTTAAAATTGTCGTTTTTACTTGTCCTAAAATACTTACCTGTATTTTATGCTTTCCGTTTGGAAATGCTATTACATCCAAACCTTAGATCAAAATTCAAGTACTATAGGCCATTGCAATGGTGCTTCCTGGGGCGCCCCATTCCCGCTCAAACTCACAGTTTGTCTCCCTAAGCCCTAAGCTTAGTTCAAAGCCGTAGGTGGGAGGGTTCACACAGGTAAGTATTTTAGGATAAGTATGAACTATTTTTAGGGGTAAAAATCCGTTCATACTGCTATCCTAAAATACTTATTTGTATTTTATGCTGACTGTCACACTCAAAAGGTCGTTGAACCCCGCATATTCCAAGTTATTGAGAAAAGAAAATGGGGGTCCTAGCCCCATCCCAACATAGCTTATCATCTGAAACCGCCGTTTACTTCTGGATCGCACGCCCTGCAGCCATAAACGTTTGTCCTTGTCGAGACGACGAAAACATTTCTACACTCCTCAGGTAGTGGGCAATGAAAGTGGTCTTACTCTTCATTATCCTTGCTACCAATACCTCCTGCAATAGTGTCCCCACCGCAAATGACCACGACGCTGCCACTGCCCTAGTCTGGTGAAATATGTTGGGTCAGTCCGATGTGCTTCTTCCATCACCTGGCAAATCAACCTGCCGGGGTCGCTGCTACAAAAAAATGGTCTCCAAGGCTTCTCAGTCCCCGCCCCCCCCTGTTTTACCAGTTTCGCCTTCTACTGCACTACCTTGGTAGCCGCCGCTATGTTATAACGAAAGGCCTTGATGGGGCACTGTAGCCTCTCCACACACTCCTGTCCCAGGAGGGATAACAACTAACAATGCCGACACTATCAGGGGAGACACGACTTCGTTGCGTTTTAAATTCTTCGATCAATAATACGGCGGTTGAATGACCCATGACCTTTCCCTGGTGTAACGAAAATACTCTTTGCCTCTTGCCAATGCCGCCAATTCAGCCAGCCTAGCCACCGTCGTCAACGCCAGGAGGAACACAGTTTTGTGTGTGACCGCACTGAACGATAACTTGTGGAGGGGTTCGAACGGTGGTCCCGATAAATAATGAAGCATTCGTGGGAGGTCTCACTGAGGGCACATGCATTTGATCCAAGGCCGAAGAATGCTGAACGACTGTATTAGTTTAGATATCACAGGGTTAGTAACTACCGTTGAATTCTCTGCTAAGGACGGCACCGAATTTATAGCGGCT
>JAHWFP010089659.1:9900-25401 GCA_023313725.1 Lithobius niger
CTATTGGGGTCGAGTAAGTTACCAACTCCTACAGGTTCACTTTCATGAGGCTAATCTTTAGGTCATTCGATTATCTCTTCTTTCCCATGTAAGTTGTAGTGCTCAACTAAGTGCATTTTATGTAATTTTATATGATAGTGACTTTATTCTAATCATACGTAACAAAATGTTGTTGAAAAATGTTGAAACAAAATGTTGAAACAAAATGTTATTTCCTGAAGTGATTTTTAGAGGAAAATAAATTTTGGAGAAAAGAAAAGAAACGTAACTTTGGAGGACATTTTTAAAGGAAACGAGAAGAACGAAAATGCGTAATTATTGTCGTTCCTAAAACATCCGGTGTAAACGAAGTTTAAGCGCCTCAAGAAGAATAAGATTTTTCATTGTTGTATTAAACATGTACTTGGGTGGGTGACCACCTGGGTATCCGGCCACTGCGGACATAGGGCCCTAAGGCTTCGTCGAGAAGATGACCAGGAGTGGTTAACGCTCGCTAAAACCCTTTGAACCCTTGTAAAAATTGACGTAAGGCCTCATAAAGTGATGGAGTGTTTTCATACCACTAGTTGTGTCTTTTTCAAGCTGTGGGTGCAAATGTAGAATTATCATTTATGCGGGGTGCCGCTTATCAGCAATATTTCGTCTTTTTTTACTTTCCAATTTCAGCAGTTCATTCATATTTAAATTATTTGTGACGCAAGGTATTTAGTTCTAAATTACTTTGTAATATTTTGACTGAATAAGATCAGCCGCCCAAACAGATGAATTACATGTCATTGTTCAATTTTGCGCTCAACAATAAATGCCTGTCTCGTTTTTCATTGTTATTATTTTCGATTTGTAGTACTTTCGACAATCTCTGTAACTAACTCACAATTCTGCCATTTATACCAGTAAAATCTATGGAGTTGTGTAGGACCTACTTCCATTAACACTAAAATGTTTTGTATTTCATAATGCTTATTTCCAACTCGTATTGAAAGAATTGCTGTAGAACGACCTTGAATATAACTTGAGTTTTAGTTCCATTGGTTTCCGTTACACAAACCATGAACTGGAACTATCTTGTAGAAAATATACTACTTATTTTAACATCGCATTTTTTAAATTCACTGAACGGTTTAAACGCTACAAGAAAATAATAAATATTTCTGACTGCCATTTCTAATGGTGGCTGCCTGGCGTGAGTCAATATGTTTACCATTAGACGTGTGACAAAAACTGCCTTAATTGGGAGTCTGCTTGTTTTGTAAGTTGCATATGTACACAAAACACAATTGGCCCCTACCCTACCTTTCCTACACGTCTGGCGATGACACCGAGGACCTTTTGTGTCCCTGGTAGGTCTAACCTTGGTGGTAAGGCAGTCGTGACCTTACTCGCGCTACCTATTCCAATTCATTTGGCTATGCTATTTTTAAACTTGTTTTATATTTAACTTGTGCGCATGCTTTTACCAAATCCCTACGTGGATGCATTAGTTTTAAATATTTTGTGACGTTCTTATCTTTTTGTCATACAGGTCTTATGTGTCGTTGTTTTTGGTCCATTTTCCCACCCTTTCCCATGTCCTGCACGTTTGGCGATGCCATCGAGGACCTTAGAGTCCCTGGCAGTCTAACCAAGGTGGTAAGGCATTCGTGCCCCCTGCCCACGTCCATCAATACCATTCCACGACCATATTTTATTTTTAATATATTGTATACAACTATTAAAATCATTTTAATCACGGCTGGCTGTTAGAGACCTCCCACTGGTCCTTGCCAGACCCGTTGCTGTCGCAACAAATTGTTCATTATTTATTTATTTATTTTAATTTTTGCCTTTGCACTTTAATAATCCCACTCATCACTTTTTGTCACAACTTCTCCTACCTAACTTATCTTCATTTATTTACGTATGTCCCATATTTAGGCTGGCAATCAGCGACCCCTGGGCCCTTGCCAGTTCTGTTGCTCCAGCAACAAATTGTGATTATTATATTATTTTTTTTTTTTTTTTTTCGTTTTGGCTATGTAGTACGGAATGTTTGGATAACCCGTTTTTTTAGTTGCCCATTTGCAGCTGAGGTACGGCATCGAATTGCTCAGGCTTTCAGCATCGGGCAGTTTTTATTGTATACCATTAAGTTCTTCCATCCGCTTAAAGCAAGGGATGCCGATGATTTTGCATTCTTGTTGGAAGTGTGGGAGTTTAAAGGACTTCTGTATGAAGCTTGCAAGGTATGAAGGATGTAGTATGTCTCTGGTATGAACTTTTACATCAGTCCTCTAGGGATATGGTGCTTTGTGTAGTTTTCGAGGCCTAGTGGGTATTATTAGTACTTTGGGGACTTTTTCTCGGGAGCCCCACACGATTTATACCTTTGCTTTAAACTTGTACATTTTTAAATTTTATACATTCTCTAATTTGAGGATGTACAATTAGTAAATGAGTTTGATGTGTATTGTGGTTTGGTCAATAAATGTCTTCCCACTATGCCACATTTTAGTGTTAGTACTACTAATAATAATAATAGTTTTTTTCGTGCATAGCACGACGTTCATAAAAAACTTGTGAGTGCAGATATTAATTACAAGTAAACAATAAAATAATAAATACAACACTTAAGAATTTTTCGGTGTTACAGTAGCACTGTACATTAATAAATACTGGTTGATAAAAATAATTATTTTGAATACACTTAATGCAAATTATAAAACTAATCCAGATATGTCACATTGCAATTCCTCAAATGAGCATTAGATGATTGAAGTGGGAATTGAAGTGGGAATTGAAGTGGCAGTTCAAAAAGTGGGAAAGAGTTCAAGAAAATAATTCTCCGCACAATGTGAAGATGGAATTTAATCAATATTTAATTAAATTATCAAGTATCCATTATTTTCTCTAAATGTCATGGTTTCTCTATTCTGAAAGTGTCGAAGATCATCGGGTAATTTGTTAAAATGCTATGGTAGTTTGCGTTCACCATAAGAGTTTCATCATGCAGGTATTTTCAACCAGTAGTTTAAACCTTGCAGTTGTTTTCTTATAAAAACTGGAGTAGTAGCACCATGTGATATACGTGTACATTAGTTCTTGTCATACTTCAAAGATGTCCAGTTTTTTTTTTTGTAAAGTTCATTTGTACTTTTGCTTTCCTTTCTCTTGTCTGAACAATGCCTTAATGGCTTTATTATGAAGTGTTTGAATTTCATCAATAAAATGTTCTGTACCCTTAAATAATGGTACAATGATGGCAACCGACATGATCTGAGCTTCATAGACTAATTTTTTATTACTATTTGCTTGAAAAACTATTTAACTCATGCATTATTGGTATATGTTTTCTTAATGATATTTTCAACATAGTTATAGAATTTCCAGTGATCATCAATGTCAACATCTAGGTATTTTGTATTTGCAACTTTACTGAGATTATTGGATGAACACTTGCTTAAACTATTACAGTTGCCATAGTGACAAGCAATTTCGTCATTTCATGCTGCCATGTGTGATGTGGTTATTGGCATAAAGCAAGTTTTGCTGTACTAATATAAAGTTCATTGGCACTAAAGTAGAAGGGTATCCATCTAAAATCATCTTAACTTTTAATCATGATGTCACAGTCATTGTGAAGGAACTGGAGAAAAATGCCGTCTGCATACATAGTTAAAGATGAATTTGAGTTTAATTCTTGTAAACCATTAATATATAAATAAATACGGAAAAGTCGTGGAACAAAAATTGACCCTTGTGGGGCACCGCAGGAGGCGTCTTTCCAGGAGCCTAAGTCACATTGATTTTTTCGCACAATATTTCCCGTTTTGCAGAACACTGGTGATTATATTCAAGATTTTTCTACGAAAACCATGTTTGTTTAGTTTCTGTTTAAGGAAATTTTTACCGAGAGTCTCAAACGCTTTTTGCAAATTAATCACAATCATCAATCATAATCACATTTGCCATCATCTAAGTCACCTACTATACTTTAGTGAATGTTACTCAGTGCATCTATTGTGCCCAGACTTTTCTGATAACCAAATTGCATTTTAATCAAAATTTTGAATTTATTAATAAAATGACCATTTCTATCTCAAAGTAGTGCAACTGGTCTGTACGTATTTTAAGATTTTGTGTCACCTTTTTTATAGATTGGCCTAATGACTAGTTTTTTTCAAGTTATCAGGCCAGGTCTCACATTCAATAATAAAGTTAATCAGAATGACGAACGTTTTACTTGTATTTTCAATTTTGGATGCCGGTATGTATTAACAAAGTGCGCAATAATAAAAGCATTGTGGTCACATGATTTTTTTATTTGGATATTTTGGATAATATTTCTAATTTTAGTTTCGGTATTATAGGTGTTTTAGTGAACATTGTATTTTTTCTTGTGAGGTTACTCATGGTGAATGTCTTATGGGTGACCCTCCCACACGTCAAGAAGTTCCTGTAGTCTTAATTTTTTTCAAGTCTTATCAGTAAACTCTGCTAAATTCAGTTTTGAAGTTTTGCAAACTTATCCTAAACACTTCGAAACACCTACCACTCTTGTTCGTAGTACCTCGGCTTCTACTGCACTGGTATTCGGTCATAATCCATGCGTTTTGCATGACGTTGTTCCTTATGATGGAGATCGAGGTGTTGCAGGTGCAGGAGCTATACTCTCGTCCCAGCTCAACAACTTCTGTGAACACTTGACCAACCATGTACAGACAGTAGGGAACAGTATAGGGGGGGGGGGGGGATTGTCTATCCTTAGAGGGGGAGATTTTTCACAACGCTCACAGTACTTACAAGGGGAGTTTAGTGAATCTCCACATTTATTAAATGAGGAATATTTGTCTGAATACAATATGTTACCATTGTTTGATATTGAGCTGGGTGATTTTGTTGAGTACTACTATGATGGATCGGAGCACCATTCTATCGCTAATCCTTACTTTTAAATACTCTTCAAGTTGGTGCGATTTGTGTTGGCTCACAGCAATGACGTTGATTCACAGGTTGACGTATCCATGTCAAACCGCATATAATTCACACTACTTGATAGTCTCGCTCAGTGATAACAGAACAAATTTTTGGGCGAGGACGTAGTGTCTCTTCCTTTACCTAAAGAGGTCAGTGATATCAGGCTGTTCTCTACGGATGTTAGTACGGCTTGTCAACAAATGAGCCCTGTTCCCACTGAACATCTGACACGTATGATAAATAATGGGACATGCTGGCGCCCACCTTTACAGGTGTCATTGATTCTATTGTGATATTTGCCTATGAACTATAATGCGTAAGGGTTCACGTCCTACTGTGATACAAAGGGAACCAGTTCCTCGCGTGTACCTTTGGTCGAGCGATGAATGCATTATCAGTAACATTCTTAGCTTCATGGAGGCACAAGTACTTTTCGTCATCGTTGACTTAAGAAAGAGACGATTTTTTCACTCACATTCTTAATGATAAGACTGAAGCGGTAGCGAAACTTATCAGTGAGATTAGCCATCGTCAAGCGGAAATTCGTACGAATCTACTCAAGTTAGTCGTGGACGAATGTGAATGCAGGTATCGAAGGTCAGTGTGTCTCTTGGGCTTAAGTCTGTTGTCCATTTATTTTTACTACCAGTCTACTAACATATATGAAGAAATGTCTTCAAATAACCTTTCAATCTATGTTGTTACTAAAATTCAGCATAAATTGTATTATTATTAATTATTAAAACCTGAACTTTCAAACGTTTGTTAACCCATTAACCTTGCTTATTATTATTATTATTACGGGACTAATGTTTACACACTGTATGATGTATGTGCATTGTACCACCTACCTCATCCTCTGTTCTAGTCAATGGAGAAATAGAGGGGGTGTCGTGGGAATTCTCTCCCTCCATTTTACACTAATTTCCACACTATTATCTCGGGTGTTGTAGCTTTGGTTTTGCTGTTTTTATTTTATTATTGTATTGTTAACCCGCAACAATATCCAGAATTCTTGTAGTGGGACTTTTGTCCACTCTGTTGAGATGCTTCTCAGACAATTTTCCTTTCATCTTATTCATATTCATTGTTGGAGGCGTGGGGCTCTGTTTTTCGAGCATTGTGAGAGTCACGATGATGTTTCTGCCTTTCCCTTGTTGGACTTTTTACCGGCTTTTTTCGTGGTACTTTTTCTGAATTCTGTAGTTGGGCAAGGAAGGTCGTGTATATTTTATTGCTATGGCCGCCATGTTGGGCCCACTGTTAAGCGTAACTCGAGCTGCCCAGTCATGTTATGAGATTTGTGGGAATTCTTGCTTCCCATCTCCAATACAACCATAATTAATGACGGTATACATGAAGAAGTAAGACTATTCCAAAAAGGAGAAGATGTAAAAGGAACCCATGATCAGGCCATGATCAGGCCCATGATCAGGCCAGATACGGACGTAGTGAAGGGTGGAAGGGTTGACTTGTATTGTGGTTCGGTCGAATTGGTCAAAATCAAAAGGATTCTGGGCAGTGTGGAAGTAGAACTTTTAGGATGTGTTAGTCACGATTTGGTGAACCAATCCCACCTTATTTTGAACAACACTGGATGAAGTTCAAGTTTGTGCCTCGTAGACCGGAATTCCATTTCTATGTGAATGCTGCTAAAGTGCAAGCTTAAATAAATCCTACGATCATACCTCTCGAAGCTGCTTTCTACGTACACAAAGTTACCCCTCCCATTCTATCCTCGTTGCCAATGCAAAACGTCTGGTTGTTTCTAGTGCAAAATATCCATATATAGAAAAACAATATTCAAGAACCATACTGTCAAGCAGGGTACACGTATAGCACTAGTATTGACAGTGTGTTTAATGATGACGTTCCCTCTCAAGTCATGCTAGAATTATTGAAAAATACTGGCTTCACAGGTGCCTTTCCCAATGACCCGTTTTTCTTCGAAACTTTTAATTTGGCATCATTAACACTTTTCGTGGATGGTGTGACGCACTTTGTGACGCACAATTCTAAATTGTTAAGTTGTAACTTTTCCGCCAACAAATATGTAATTTCGTTCATGTCGATGTATGACCATTTAGGTATTTAGTATCACAACGTTGCCAATGGTATAATTTACATTAAATGCAAGTCCTGCGGCCATACGTTGTTTTGCTTCAACCTGACTGCCGACTTGAATTCAAATTATAGCAGTAATGTAAACCGAACAACGCGTGGCGTCATCTTGTAACGTAGGTAAATACTGGCGTGTGACCCAAGCAGACGACGTTTGACTGGTTTTGCTTCGCCCAACTCGTTTACGGATGGATGAATTGCTGGAAATCGAAAATAGGATGAACCCATCTGCACCCGTCCATTGCCGCATCCCGAAATCCTACAATTGTAAACCATTTTGATGAAGAAAAAAAAAAGAAAAAAAACATGTGTAGCAACTAGTAAAACCTTTGCCTAGATAGCCACTCGGGAGAGAAATGTTATACAGGCACTCAGCAAAAACAACCTAAATGGTATTCCTGTCGTGGATGTGGATGTTACCATGGTAAAACTGTGCAACTTTACGGTAGGTCAGAAACCAGGATAAAATCATACTCCCTTATTTTGCTGGTAATTGGCTGTGATATAATACAGAATCAGCATTTAAGATGGGCCACAGTAATGCAAACACTGAAAAGTAATGGAATATGCGAGCACAGCTCTTCGAAAAACATTAATATTTTATTGACACCACCTGGCAACTACACTATGAAAAGAAAGGAACACGCAACTTCTCCATAACACAAAGAAAAAACGCGCCACACGATATTTAGAAATATAGTATTAATTCTGCGTCAGAGTGAAAACAACTAACTGAATTAAAAGATCTACTGAAAGACCACACATTCGTTTAAATTGCACTTTGGTTGCTTTCTTAGAAGAAGAAACAATCCATATTTGATGGACTTAAACATTCTTTAATCAACCACATTGGGCAAAGTTATTTCCTTGCTTTGGTAGTAACTCCAGTAGCAAATGTTGAAGATAATGAACAATACTGGAAAGACTATTCGAGAAACTTTGTCAATGATGTTGTCCGTATCCATAGTCACACCTTCAAAGTTGACAGGAAAATTGTTGTTATCCTGTAAATAAGAAGACAAAAATAGATTTACAAGTGCGGCTCTCTCTCAGGAAAGAATCAGGAGCTGTGTGACACAGGATGTGTCAAAAGGTAAATATTAATCAACTGAATTCTGTTAGCTAATTGACATTGGAACAATTTTGACATTGTTGAAGCGTTGTAACTTTACAGCATTACGGTGCCAGAAATTGTTTTTCTACTTATGACGAATTTGACGTTATTTTTTCCTGAGTATCTGTTTGCCTATAGCCACATTAAAAAAAAATCTTCTTCACAAAGCCACTTAACGTCCTTCTAAATGATTCTTGACTAACCAGGAAGGCTTATTTTTTTTAATGTGCTGCCAAAGAACTACTAACAGATTCGTGTATTAGAAAGCCTGACCGTCTACAAATTGGCTCCCCGAATTTTATTAACCTGAAGAAAAATCATTAAAAATCCACTTGCTTTAATGCTAAAATGTTCTAATGTGAAGCTTTTCAGATGAATGGATACTTCGTTAATTGCTGTCAACCACACTGCCAAATCGATATGTTTCGGAAAAAAATTAAAAAAGGTTGAACTAACCCAACCTTTCCTTTTACGTTTTCACAGGAATTTTATTGTTATTGTTTTCCTTTTCGTTGGTGTATTACTTGACCCCCTATGACCCCATTCCACAGATAATTGTAGAGTTTCCACCTTGGGGGTTCGTGTGTGCATGAGGGAAAAGGAGGGGGGGGGGGCGAAGTAGGGCACATCTTCCCCATACTAAATGATACATTGTTTTTTTTTAACTAGCTTCTTAACATACCAAGTAGGGTGGGCCGAAAAAAAACCGGTTGTTTATATGACTGGGACAAACACGACTTTCAATACAAAAAATCTAAAATTGGTTAAGAGAACGGTAAAAGATTTCAAACTTTCTTCTGTTTCTTCGTAGCTTGAAGATGCTTCACGCAACAAAATTTTTTTTTCTAGGTAGTTTTTAAGTAGCTCGGTGGTAGCTTCACGCATTTTCCTGGGTGCTTGTCTTTCAATCTGTGGATGCAAGACATTCACATCGAGCAATAAAACAGGGAGACTGGCCATTAGTATGGACGGTGATATTATTATTAATATTATATACAGTACAGCGAAAGCTAAAAGCTTGTTGCCCGCAGCCATAATAAAACTTATGGGTGGAAAACGTATTTGTCAAGGCGATTTTTGAAGGTGCCTACAGTTCTACAGTTACTAAGGATTTTGCAATCCAAACCGTTCCAGTCGTTAATAGTCTTAACGGAGAAGAAGTTCTTTCGGACATCCAGTCGAACGGAAGGCTTCATAATCTTGAGTTGATGTCCCCTTGTCTTGCTTCCAGTGCACAGCTTGAAATATTTTTCTTCGATACCTCTGTCAAACAATTTAAAGGTTTCAACAAGGGAACCACGGGTACGCCTTTTGGCTAAGGTAGTCAGACCGAATACACGGCAGCGCTCTGGGTAGCTTAAGTTACCATATTTGGTGAGCCGTTTGGTTGCTCTTCTCTGTACCCTCTCAAGCAGCTCTGTATCTTTTTGTAGCCACGGCAACCAGCACAAGTTTGCATATTCAACATTCGGCCGAATAATTCCCTTGTAAAGGAGATTGAAAGAGTCGGTATCGAGTTTAGGTAGACTCCTACCAAACTGTCCAATTGCCCTAAAGGCATTAGCAGCAGCAGTTGCACACTGTTTAGAAACGCTTAAGGTCTCGTTGACCCATATTCCAAGGTCCTTTTCTTCAGTGACAGTATGTAAGGTTTCACCATTAATTTAATAGGTATATCTTGGGTTATTAAAGCCAATGTCCAGAACATGGCATTTAGCAGGGTTAAGTTTTAGTTTTAGGGCTTTGCAATTAGCTTCAAGTGTGCAAATATCGTTCTAAAGAATAGCACGGTCCATGTTGGTGGATATAGCTTTATATATCTTCATATCATCCACAAATTTAGGAGCACTGGATAAAATATTTTGTTTGACTTTGTTCGTGTAAAGTGCAAAAATCTTTGGTCAAAGTACAGTACCTTGAGCAAGTCCAATTTTCACCTCCAGCCAGTCAGAATCGTAACCATCCACAACAACTCTTTGTTTGCGTCCAGAGAAAAAAGCGATAATATAATTGACGACTTCAGAAGACAAACCAATATCCAGCAGAATGTTAGTGAGGACTTTGTAATCAACGCTTCCAAAGGCATCACTGATATCAGTGTAGACAACATCAACTGGTACACCCTTGTCAGCAAGATCAGTCCATACATTACGTGCTTTCAAAAGGTTTGTAGTGCAAGATTTACCTTTAGCAAATCCATACTGATCTGGGTCAGTAAAGCCAAGTTCTTCGAGTTCTTCATCGATCAGATTCTTAACAGCCCTTTCACATACCTTTGCAGCAACGCAAGTTAGACTTATAGGCCTATAGTTGGCTGGATCAGTCTTGGAGCCTTTCTTGTGGATCGGACTAATATTAGCCAACTTCCAGTCCTCTCGAACAACTCCTTGTTGGAGGCATAAATTCACAATCAAATACACAGCCTTAGCAATAGGCTGGCAGCAGTATTTTAAAATCCAAGGTGAAATTCCATCAGGCCCAGCAGCTTTGTGAACATTGAGATTTTGTAACAAGTCCTCGATTTTTTTCAAAGGGACGAAGTCACAACGTGAAGGACCTGGAAGCAGAACAGGGTCAGATGATATCTCAGGAATTTTAGTAAAAGTTTTGTTGAGGGCATTTGCCTTGTCAACAGGTGCATTGATAACAGAGCCCTCGATGGTCAAGGGGCTGAGTTGTGGTCTCGCATTTCTTTGGCGGTTAATGAAACCGAACACTGCTCTGGAGTTTCTTTTGCAGTCATGAAGCAGGGCTTTACACTTTTCTAGCTTGTGACATCTAAGGGTCTCTATAAAATTGTTTCGAATCCTGCGAAAGGTGTTAAGGACTCGAGTGTCTTTTGTACTTTATAAATTCTCCACAAGCAGTTTTTCTCTTTCAATGCTTCGACAATATGTCGAGGCAGAGGTTGGCGACGGTTGCTTGTTCTTTGTTTGGGAATATAAAGCTCAGTCAGCTGAGTGATATTGCTCTTAAGGTGTTCCCAGCACTCGTCAACTGTTTTAGCAGCAAAAGAGCACTCCCAGTCCATTTCAGCTAGAGCAATATTCATCTCTGTGAATTTTCCTTTCTTGTAGTTGTAATTTGCTAGGTTTTTTTTCTCAGTACGTAGGGCACTGAGGACGTCCCATGTAAGGATGTCGTGGTCACTATTCCCTAGAGGAGCCAAATATCTAATGGCAGAAATAGAGCAGTCGCTGGAAGTAAGTACAAGGTCCAACAGTGAAGGTACTTGATTAGGCACGACACGAGTTGGATTAACCACATGTTGTTGCCAGCATTTTTCCTGGGTTAACTCGAGGAAATCTCTCTCAACATCTTGCGCTCCAGTAACAATGGAATCGTCCTTCCAGGAGATCCGGGGCACATTAAAATCACCGCACACAATATAAGGTGGATTCAGGCGAAGATTGCGTAGATACTGTAAAAAGTCTTTGTCTGAATCCTGACTGTTATTTCCACTCCTATAGCAGCAAACAATATAAAAAGGGATAGGGCTGTGCACTTTAACGCAAAGAATTTCGGCTAAATGACCCCTAAACTCAGAGACTAGACTGATGTCAAAAAGTTTTTTTGCATAGATTGCAACTCCACCATGAATTGTACGGAGACGATCTAGCCGAATGATTTGGTAGCCATCAGGGAGGACCTCACCGTCACAAATTGAAGGCTTCAACCAAGTTTCAGTCATAATAACAAAATCATAGTCACTGGCTTTTAAAAAGCACTTCAACTCACCAATCTTGGAATATAAATCTCTACAGTTGCAAAGAACAAACGTGGTAACATCACAATTATAGTTTTCCACAAGTTGGGCAGGAGAGCTTACCTCCCTGCCCTTCTGTCGTTTTTTGGCCTTGAAGAACGTGGGCGTCCCAAGAATGGCTTCAAAAGAGTACCTGGAGGCCAGCTGTCCTTGTTCAGAACGTTATCGAGATTATTTTCCTCCACCTCGAGACAAAATGATGAATAAGTGTTGAATTTAGTTTCCAGTTTGAGGCAATTGCCATCAACGTTAATATTGGTTTGCATGTTGTGCAACACATCTTTAATGGTAGTGTCAGGGCTCAAGCGAGTAACAAACACTCTCTTCAAACTTTGAAAACGGGGAGGTACTGCCTTTAAAATCTTGGGAATATCCGTGATCTCTTTGGTAGTAGATGATTTGAGTGGTTTGGGGACGTTAGAAGTGTTAGTAATGTGTTGGTTATTAGTCGCACTGGGCTGAACGAGACTATAATATACTGGTTCTGTAGATCTGGTGCGAAGAGGCAAATTAAGCTGTTTCTTTCTAATGTCGGGGAGTATTCTGTTGGTTGTACAAATATCGCTAGGAGTAGGCTTAAAAGTAGGTTGGTCAGCTGGTAAACTCCGATTATCTGCAGCTATAACAGCGTTGTTATTGCTTCCCCGCCTATTATTTTTATTACTTTTCTTATTCTTTTTAAATCCAACTTTTATCCACTTGTCGGTTCTGCTATCGCTGGAATCGCAGTGCATCGACTTCTTTTCAGAATTGAGTTTCAGAATGTCACTAAAGGTCGTCAGTTCTGTGTTACTGTTCACATCATCGGCATTCAGATTAGCGGCCGTGGAAATTGCATCATGAGATTCAAAATCGGCATCACTGTCGCAATCAATTTGTTTTGAATCTCTTAGCCGAAGCGGAGGAAGAGTTTCGGTTTCGCTATCTATCACCGTGGCAACGCTCCCATGAGGCGTCGCGGTTTCCGCTATATTCTCCACTTCCGGTTCGCGGAGACATAAACAAGTATGGCGGCTACACGTGCAATTCCCGAGGGAGTGCGAATCTTTCTTACAAGCGATTTCGGCACAGTTTTTCGACAAGGAAAGTTTTGAAACCGCACTGCGGAGGGCTACGAGTTCATGATTCATGAAATTGAGTGTTCTATTCAGACAACTGAAGTTCGCAAGTTCAATCTTTACTGGAGGAAAATGTAGCGTTCGTGCAACGAAACGCAGGGCGTTTTCGGAGAGCAAGCTAAAGAGTGCTTTCACAAGTTCTAAGGCATTGGTGAAGTCCTTGTCCGATCCAGAAAAAGGTATGGTTGTTGCCAGGGATAGAACATACTTTGCCAGGATCAATCTAGCAACACTAATTTCATCAGCTGTATAAAATGTAGCGCAAGTACGAGCCAGCAGTTCTTCCTCGATATCGTCAACAGTATTGGCCAAATAAAATAAAAGTTCATTTACGATGTTATCCCCGTTATCTACTGAGGATGCATTCACATGGTTAAACGATGTTTTTTCAGAGTTAGCCATGAGAATATCCGAGTGTTGATCAGTTTCAGTGCAAAATACGCCATCTTGGCCCACCATTGATCGTGAGTCACTAGACATCATATTTTTTTCGAAAATTGCTCCTATAGGGGATACAGTTTTAAGTTGAAGGTATACCTTTAGTCTGTCGGCCAGTTCAGATTTCGAGCCATTCGTATCACAACCACGTTTCTTTAGTTCAGCTTGCAGCTCAGTCTTATTTAGCTTGGTCAAGTTTGCAGGCAACGTAGCAGCCATGTCTAGCCTACCTCTTGATACTCCTGGCATGGAAGCATTGCATTACAGTAGGTACTAAAGAATGACAGATTATTTTCTAAGTGACAGCACTCGCATTCAGAAAATAATATGTCAGGGTTGTGACAAATAATGGGTTGTTAACAAAATTGACAAATCCCAAATGATGCTCTCTCTGATATGTGATATTTTGTACTGTGATTTGTTAGCTGCTAGATGTTGTTCTTTGCACAAGAAGAAACACATTTAGTGTAATGGTGTGGAATGGAGATGTGCTGAGGCACTGATCGAAATTAAACTAAGTAGCTTTCTCGCAAGTGCATTTACACAAATTTCATGGTTAACGCTGCTATATATTAAGTAAGCACCGGAAAATGGGTATTCGGTGACATACCGGAACCATGTTTCTGTTAGCAACATTTGAATTGGTGGGTGGTGTTTCAACAGGAGGAAGATCTGAAGCTGCCTAAGAAGAAAAAGAAAGAAATAATTGAATGAAACAATGAAATTAGTTTGCATTGCATTTATTAAAAAAAGCACTTGTTCTATATTTTATGGAAGAGATATGGTGAACAACTGCTAATATAAATGATGATTTTTATACGACTTTATGAAGTATAAAAATGCGCTCTTCTTCAGACTGAAACGAGACTTTTCGCTTTACTAACCAGTGAGTTTGGCCTTGCTGTATGATGCATTTGAATTTGTATGGTACAAGATCAGTGTTCGCTGTTTTTAAAGGCTTCACCGCTGACACTGACCTTCGGGATGTCAGTTGGTGGGCGCCATTAACAAAGAGCACAGGAATGGGGACGTGTTCTATTCATTATTTATTTATTAATTATTGAGCAGCATCATGATTGACGGGTTTTTGCTTTTCTCAGGAATGAAGTAAGTTGACCCCTACAGCTCATCGATACAATTAAAGCAGTGACATTAAAGCAGTTATATTAAAGCAGTAACATTAAAGCAGTGACATTAAAGCAGTTAGTTGTTAAACGGACTAAACAGACCAGTTTAAACGGTAACAATTATAGAAAAAAAACTCATTAGCAACTCGTTCACAAGACTACGCTCCGACGGACATCGAAATTTCAGCCTTTCACAGTGGAAATCAAATCAAAAAGTGTCATGATGAATAATTTTAACGTTAAAATTTGAGCATTACTTTGTAACTACGTTTCCAACAAATTCTGAACAACTCGATATTATCAATTTCGCAACAGACAACAAGTTTCTACAAACACGAAACGCAGTCTTAACCAAAAGATCAACCTCACCGTGCCACAAACTAGGAATAATAAAGACAAGACAACAATGAATCATATCCTAGATTAACAACAATACCACTCCCAACATGCGCGTCGCACACAAAATAAAATATAGGAAAAAAGTTGACACGACTGGACAGATGAGACAGTGCAGCCCTGAAGCATGGCTCATAGTAGCAAAGGGAAATTCATGCCATAGTTTTTACTCTTCTTCTGATCAAGCTGCATATTTTATTTTTTGGACCCATTTGCGTGGAAAGAAAGTTTAACATATTTGGGAGAAAATCTGAATCTGTCAATCTTTTATCTTTGATTTAATCTTCAATATTAAACGTATCTAATCTATTTTTAAGTTGGCACAGGTCTTCACATGGAATACTGTATATTTTGAAGTCGGTGAATGAATATAGGAAATTAAGACTGTAAGACTGGTTTTGCAACGTTATTGTTCACACATATGTAAACGGTTTTATTTTCCTGTTTTTTTCTTCCATGTTTTTTTTT
>JAHWFP010089660.1:2094-25826 GCA_023313725.1 Lithobius niger
CCCCCCCACTCCCTCACCACCACGGCCTTGCGCACATTGGCTTTCACTGTAGCTCCCTACGGTGACACTACGTTTTTTCTTCGTGGAGCTAGCTTTGTTTTAGTGCTCATCGATTACACACTTGTGTTTCAGTTTAGTTGATCGGTTCTCAAAAATTATGAGCGCCGTGTTTTGCACACGAAAATAAAGCCCCCAGGTACTCATTCGAGAAAATACCGTAGGCGAAATTAAATAACGAAATGTGTCACACTAGCTTATATTAATAAACAAAAACGTATCGTTAAAAGTTAAAAGTAAGGGTCTAAAAGTCAAAACCTGTAAGGAACACGGATAAGCTTTGACTGTAAGGGTCTAGGTGTCAAATTTGGCCAGTAAGACACTGCTAAGCATTAGACCCTTACTACCCGGTTTTTGAGGAACAGCTGTCCGAGATCGTCCTATAAAGACCCATGAGATGGGTTTCCTACTTTGCTTTAGGTTGAATTTTTTTTTCGGTTTGGTAACATGGCAGCGATTCCAAGCAAGACAACCTGCTACAAGCGTAAGCGTAGTTCAGTAAGCCACCTTTATGCACTTACGTTTCATCGAAGTGCAACGGAGAGATTAAGGTGCTATGCAAGTGATCTGGGGGCGAACTGGGTAGCCGGTTCGAATCCGGGTCTACCACTCCGATTTAACGTAAGTGCATAAAGGTGGCTTACTGAACTACGTTTCTTCTAGTGTATGATTTTCGCTGTTGGCTAATATCTTATTTTCCTTACTAAGTCACCGGGTAGTAAGGGTCTAATGCTTAGCAGTGTCTTACTGGCCAAATTTGACACCTAGACCCTTACAGTCAAAGCTTATCCGTGTTCCTTACAGGTTTTGACTTTTAGACCCTTACTTTTAACTTTTAACGATACGTTTTTGTTTATTAATCCGTGTTACTTTGAGAATTGTAATAAATAGGTGTAGTGGTGGATGAGGGGTGGGGTATGTGTGACACCTTTATAATTAATTTGTTGTTTGTTTTGTTGCGGCGCCTTTAAGCTCGGTAAATTGCTATGGTCCTTACTAACCTGGCTATCGCAAGTGTTAACAATAGAAACAAATCCTTTAATCTTCAGTCTATGTCTTGCAGCTGGCGTTTGCTAAATGGCATTGTTGCATAATAACAATGTTTAAAACAATGTAAAACAATCAATCTGGTCGTTTAGAGCTCCGTAACCCCTGAACCACTTGACCAATTAGAAAAGGCCTTATGGAAAGGGCACATCTACGGAGCAATACCTGTAAAATGAGCTAAGAACCAGCTTTACAGGACAAATAGTTTGACCTGTAGAGAGGACAGACGAAAGTGTCCCCAGAACAACAACAACAACAAGCAGAACAAGAAGTTGTCTATTTGGCCCCTCTCTGTATCTCGGGTTTGGCTGGACTGAATTTCACAATCTTTGGACTGTAGACAGGCCTTGACTAGTCAAGGCTAGATTCCAAATTTGGTTTAAAATCTTTTAATTTTGACGGAGTTATAAGCTCTCAAAGTTGAAAGTTTAACACAGAGATCCTAGGTCGACCCTTACTAACACTGGCTATCGCCAGTGTTAATGACTGTATACACGTTTGTCTAGCATAAGTTACATCAGCAGCCTAGCAGCTCTGAAACACCACTCTCATGCGACTGTGCTCCCGGACCACTGCATGGTGACTGAGGTTGGCGCTAACGAACTGCTGTCGACACGCCATCAACCCTCAACCTGCCTCCTCCCCATCCTCCCCAGCACCTTACAGCGTTGAAGTACCTCAACATTCAAGTGGCCAGTGGCTGCATACTGCTCCCCCCTCGACTTGCAGCCAATCCGTCGTTGGTAGGGCGGACGTGGGGGGGGGGGGGAGGGAGGGGGCGAAAGTGCCACGTATAGATACGGTGGCGGGGGAGTGGAAACACTGAGGAAAAATCTACGTATGCTTCGTTCGGTGGGTGGTGGGGGAGAGGACGAAAAATTGATTACGTAAGTGAAGCAGTAGTAGTACATCGTAGCAAAGTTTCATCGTAGTAAAATAAAAATAAAAACCTTTGAAGATAGACGATGCATTAGGAAGAACCGGTGTTCTTTCACGTTTGGGTAAGGTGTGGGGGAAAGGATGAAGCGATGGTTGGGGAACAATTATTATTGGACACGTAGTAGATACATTGAAATGTCTTTATCGTAGTCAGTCATTGCCAAAAAAAAAGCAACAAACTAATTTTATAATGTGGAGAGTAAGAATCTTGACAAGCAAACTAAATTCCACAGGTGGATACTGCGTCAGGTTTTTAAACCCAAAACAGTGGATTCTTAAAAAAGGGAGAAGTAATTCACGAGTGCCGCGTTAATGTAGGGTGTAGGGACGTAGAAGAAGCATACAGGAAGGTAGGGGGGGGGGGGGTAGCGTCATCCCCTAAAATATTTTCTTTCGGGGTGGGGGAGAGATGGAGGAAGACATAATTTTCTATGCAAAGGTAATGAGAAAGCTAAGTATTTTTAAAACATGCCTCCTATGTGGAGTTTTATTGTGCATACTGAAGGGGGCACTAAAAGAGGGTTGACGGGGGCATAAAAATGTTTAATTTGTACCCCCTCCCCCTCCCAGGAAAATGTGTATTTATGCCGCTGGTTGTAGGTAGTCTAATATTGCAGAATGACTGTGGGGTAGTTGGTTGCCATCAGTGCATAGGAGGATGCTGCAGGGCTACAGATGGGGCAGTAGTTTAATGGGCTGTCGAAGTAATGCACGATTAGAAAGGCGTATTACGATAGGTTTAGCTACTTAATAAAATACGTAATAACATATAAACAAACTTGTTTGTTTGTAAATAAAGACTGTTATCACTAGCAATCCCATAACCGCCAAGTCCATCAAGTTCTCATCGAATTGGGGGGAAGGACCATTGTTTACGTGCGTGCCTAACCAGTGTTCAGGAAAAAAAACCGTCGTTTGCTTTCCAAACCACAGAGGATCGTCAGAAAATACGAGTAGGATGGCCTGCCGGCCTAGCAATGCCACAACCGCTAAGCCGTCTCCTGTCCATCAAGCTTTCATCTGGTGGGGGTTGGGGTGGGGAGATTGTTTACACGCGTGTCTAAGAAGTGTTCAGAAAACAAAAAAAAACGACGATCACTTTCCAAACGGTGAGAGCAGATAACGAGCGTCGTCTGCTCAAAACAAACTGGGATTGAATCTGCGAATTGAAACTGGGAAAAAAAAAACTGCCGTTCACTTTCCAAACGGTGAGAGCCGGTGAGAGCAGAATGTGAGCGTCGTCTGCTCAAGGCAAACTGGGATTGAAGCTGCGTTCCTCGCTCACAAAAAAGTGGATCGAGGATAGCAGCTATCTCAGCTGGTTTGCATCTGCTACGTCAGATTTCCCCCTAAAATGCGAATGTGTTCCGCTCTCCGATTGGTTAAAGCGATATCGCCTTCTGATTGGTTGGAAGTCGAGTGAGCTGGTTCGAAGAATGAAATTTGCGTTTCGTTGGAATTTATGAACCTGCTGTACGACACTGGCCCGCTTTAAATCAAATGTAAGCAAACTAATCTGCATAAGCTCCAGCATATAAACCAAAATCAAGCATAGAACTTAATTTCTATAGCATATAAACTAAAATCTACGGAATTGATAAGAAAATGTGATATTTTCGCTTAGGCTGGGGTTTACGTGTTGTGGTGAAGCTCCTTTCCAAAACCACAAGTATCGGATTTTATGGTATGTGTTAGAGTTGTGTACTCCCAGCTTTCATTTCCTCCTGGTTATATTCAATATTTTTTTGAAATTGATGTTCGGACAATTTGTCGATATCAGTTAACCTCTTCGACCAGTTTATCCGTGGTAAATTTAGTGGGTGTACAAATATAAGTTGTACAGTCAGTTCATTTCATGTACAAATTAAAAACATCTATTAATAATACAGTCAACCAACCTTTAAAACCTAACCTTTTTAACAGTTGGTTATTACTAGCTGGTAACCCAGCTTAGTGTGGCATGCATCCTTAGATTCACCCATAGGCGTGTACATACGCAGACCGGAAAATTTTCATTTTTTATGGCCAGCAATTTAATTTTTCCAAGCAGCTTTAAATTTCGCAATTTTGGTAAGAAACACTAAATATCACTAATACCACGAACATTAATACCACTAATACTTAAACACTACTGCCATTAGTTGTATACTGATAAATGGTGCTCGTTTGAAATATTTGAAATTTTTGGACAATTCATCTTCCAGGATATTTATACAAATACTTGAAATATATTTATACCGTTTTTTTCATGGGGTGTGCATTTTGCATTTAATGTAGACATATGTAGCGTTTATCGTTTTTCAGCATGTCAGCAAGGCCTTTAATTGCAGAAAATGAATGACAATTAAAAAACTGTTCTGCAAGTTGTGCAAAAGTTTTTCATGTTAGGCAGCATATTTATTATTCAGTCTAGCTTGTCTGCAAGTCTCATCGTTAATTTTATCCCCAACGACATCGCTATTTATTTTGTCTTGGTGTTGTTCATCTTCATTCCCCATAAGAGGCTTCACATTTCGTAATTTTGCTAAAAAAATTCTAGCATTTTAACGAATTTTGGTTTTTATTTCTGTGGCCCAATGAATTGCATTAATTTCCAGTAGTTGTGTATTCATTAAGAATGAATTATTTGTAATTGCTTTTACCTTCAACTTCATTGCTTATAAGAGCATCAAATTTCGTATATTTTATTAGAATACTGGTGTGTTATTATGGAATTTTTGGTTTTCATTTCATATGTAAGACGTTTGACAACTTTCATACACGATTTTTTAATCAGATTAAAAGTCGTTATATCGTCTCTGTGAACAGAAGTTCTTAAAGGAATAAAGTTCAGAAACGTCAACAAAATTGTGAGTTAAGGGGAAGACAAAAGATATCTCACATAGGAACAAAGTTGTTCATTCGTACGTTCTCATTTAGTACTCAGTAGTCATTGTTCTTTCGTTTTATTTAGAGATTGAGTAATGGGCGTCTATAAAACATAACAGGCAGCAAATATTGGAAGGCCGACGTAATTAGTAGTATGGTATTTAACTGTTTTACCAGCATGTGAAAAAGTTTAGCAATATTAGAAATCAGCCTCAAATCAGTGAAATATGTGAAGACATTGCTGGAAGCTAGTTGGAATAAGGCATTCCATGTAGTTCACTGAGTTAGAAATAATAGCCTTGTTATGAAAGGCTCATGAAAGACTCAACAGTATCCTTACGTAACACCGTAGCAACAAAGATATAGACATTTAAAATGGACGTTTCTTGGCCTGGGCAGTTAAATCGGATGAAGTTAATGGCGGAGGTTCTAAACGTTTTAAACGTATTCTAATTGGAGGTCTTGAAGGCTTCTGTTTCTCCATCACATTGTCATTCTATTCTTCATCCGAAATTGCAATCGATTCCAGGAGGTTGGCCTGAACTTACGCTTTTCAGTACTGATGAAGAAGCCTCCTTTACGAGACCCAAATGAAATATAAGTGCGTAAAGGAGGCTTGCTGTACTAGGTTATTTGTATGGTAAAATCCAGCCACATTAGTCACTGGAGAGAGAGTTAGCGATGCATTAGAGCCGCTTCACGCCTGTGTTGAAATTGTATTACGACGGTAGGCTTAACGTAGTTCGTGTTTTCCCCATCATCAACCAAAACGTTTTAAGGATGAAACGCTCTCAGAAACTATTCAGGTACGGTATTTGGCCATACATAATTTCATGAAACACAAAAAAATTGTCGATTAGCATTTTTCAGCAGATCGCAAACTTTGATAGCCACCTGTCTTCCAAACGGAAGTAGTTCCAAGATGGCGGCGATGCCAACAACAGCGCAAGCGATGGCTTCTGCAGATGCCTCATTCGAGTTCCCAAAAGTAAACTGTAATGAATCTCTACAGCCAACCGCGCCAACATGATCCAAAGAAATCGATTCCTGGATTTGCAAAAGAAACACGATTGCTGGGCGGCCTGTCCGAAGCTGCTGTCTATCGTTTTAAAACTGAGTTCAAAGTAAGTGTTGGGTGTTTGACTGAACCACGCAAACGATATATGAACAATGCATAACGCTTCACATCATTCTGTAGAGGAGGAAAAAATACCAACGAAGAGTTAACGTAAAGCTGACATGCAGGCTTGGCTGCAATAATGCTGTTGATATGTCACGGTGTTGTCGAACCGTAAACTGTGTGCATTAATTGAAGGTGCGAAAACACGGTACGATCACAACCGTTATTCAATCGACAGCCTTGCTGCATGCACGGACACACGTACAGAGGGGAGCAAAAAGTTTGGTCTGCTAACAATGGTCAAATCGAACAATTATGAATTATGGTATTGTTATGATCTATTCAACACAATGCGTCACTTGGGTGGGTGACCGCCTAGGAACCTGGCTGTTGCAGACATAGGGCCTTAGGGATTCAGGCAGATGACCAGGAGTGGTTAACGCTCGTTAAACCCTTTAAACCCTTTAACACAATGGAACCTAACAATACTACAAATCTTAATTGTTGTATTTGATCATTGTTAGCAGACCAAACCTTTTGCACCCCTCTGTACGTAAAAATGCGACGAATTTACGCTTTCAGAAATTCGGAAAAAGTTCATGATTTTTGTCGAAATGACGACATTGCACCTATTGAAAAGTGACACGTGCCGTAAACGAATACGATTCTTGTCAAATTTCTCACGGACGACAATGAGACGAATCACTCCGGAATTGCAGTTTACTTTCCGTAAACGTCAGCGTCACAGCTTGCCTAACCTGGCCTAGCCATTGAACGAGACGATAGGCTATTGTTTTAGAGGCGGGGGGGGGGGGAAGAAGAAGAAAGACATTCATTATTGGAGGAAACGTGTGTTAATGATGGCCACACGAAATTAGTTTTTGAACAGGCTTGACTGTGAAGAGTTTCGGAAAGTTTGACAACTTTGGCTTGCTAGCGCCCCCAACCTCCACCTCCATACCCCACCTGCTTCTAACGCTTCTCAAAACGGTCCTTTTAAAGGCAAAACTAATACGGCCCTTTCAGCAACATTTTTTAAAGAGAGAAATCATTCCTGTTTATTAAAATTTCGTAATGCAGAAATAACACACACTTCAAAGGGTTTCAAAGGGTTTAACGAGCGTTGACCACTCCTGGCATTAAACAATGAGTGTATTAACAATAAAGACATGCTATAGTGTAACACTGCCTAAAAAGTGTGAAATTATTACCGTTAAAAATAATCGCGTGAATGAATTTTATGCTATTTCTGCATAATTGTTTGAATTGGAGCTCGTGGATGAATACACACAGATCAGTGGTAAGCAGGCTTTGGTCGCGTCGCTAACACTTTCTCCACTGACTAATGTGGGTGGATTTTACCATAGTGTATAATTTTCACTGATAGTCTATTTCCAGTTTACCTTTAGACACTTATGTTTCGTTAGAGTGGCGTGAATCGGATTTGAACTGGCAACCAACCCGTCCCCATATCACTTACGTAATGCCTGTATCGACATGTTTACTCCTCCATTGGCATAACGATGATTCAATGGGCCGTTATTGGCGTTACAGCAACGACTCTACAACTTCATTCAACCGAGAATGCGCGCAGCCATACAGAATATTGCGTTATTGTACCATCGTGGATGCGATTTGTTATTCTCGTTGGGAGCTTTTCTCTCACCCAGAGATCGAACCAGTGAACCGATTTTTCAATTTGTATAGCTTAAAACGTAAGTATGAAAAGGCCCAGACTCTTATAGCCATTATTTTAAGACGATTAAATTATTCTTGTTGATGTTGTTATTTTTGCTGAGACAAGAAAAAAAAATAACAGATATTAGTAATAAAAAACACTTAGGCATTAAAATACGGATATAAGCCTTTATAAAACATATTGGTCTAAAGGAACAGACACAAGAAAAAGACGTGTAAGCCAACGACATCGCACTAATATGTATAAAGCAGTTTCAGCTTGTTTTTTGGGAGGCTGGAGATTCTTTTACACGTATCAGTGTGACGCTGATAGCTTAGGTATCTTCTTGTTGTATCGAATCCTACAGAGCACATAGGGTTTTTAGCACTTACATCCGTATTTTAACGCTTAAGTGGTTTTTACTACTAATCTTTCGAATACGTAATTCTTTAACGCCCACTTTAACAATTCTCACAACGCTATTGCTTCTGCCTTCCGTGCTCGTTGCCAGTTATGGCACTGGTTTAATTAACACTGGCAAAAGCAAGTGTTAGTAAGGATCAGCCTGGGGGCCACTGTTTCAGTGCACAAAAGTGAACATTTTTAAACCAAAGTTGGAATCGAGCTCAACTAGTCAATACCTGTTTTCAGTCCAAAAATTTTAAAATTCATTCCAGTCAAATCGGAGATCCAGAGAGGGATCAAATATACAACTTCTTGTTCTTGATCATCTGCTTTTTCGGGGGATATACCTTTCGTCTGTCCTCTCTACAGGTCAAACTACTCCACCTAAAATCATGGAAATAGGCTCAAATCGTAGGTTCCTAGGTTGACATGTGCCTTTTCAAGGTTATTTTAATGTAACTGGAATAGTTATTTAGAAACAAGCCCTCAGTTGCTAATAGAAACAATGCTGTTTTGCTGATTTAAAAAAAAAAACAAATTCACTTTCTGTAACCAAATTTTCCGAACGAACAATTAGAGAGCATTCACGAATTACGTAACAATTTTTTCTAGCAATTTAGCTAACCCCCATACCACTCTTTGTAACACCAGTTTAGCAAAAAATAATTTTTCGAAACTAAGTGTGTTATGTAACACTTCGTTATATTCCCATCTACCCCATCATGTAATAGATGATATCATATTTGCTGAACCCCACTGCACCCTCCAGGTGTTCCGCAATTGTGAACGGTCATTTACGTTCCTGTTAGAATCTGAATGGTGTTCGGTTCGTTCACAAATCCTACTTGTTAAATGCATATTGATTTGTACTAAAGATATCGTTCTATGAAGCATCAGTTCATGATGTTCCAAGCAGGAATGGCGCCTTGCATTCAGTGTAGATACGAACCATCTAACATACCGTGTATAACTACTCGCACTGTTGGATATAGATACTAATTCTACCACTTCTGGATGAATATACTGTGTTTCCAACCTGTGTGCAATGACACAAATCAAATGTCAATCAATTACTTCCGTCTCACTTCCTGGTAAGAGTCCAGCAAGATATGAACCATGAGAGTATCACCAGAAATGACGTCCACCCCTTAACATTTAAAGTGACGTCACAAGTAAAACTGTAACATTCAGTTCACACCCACAAAATAGAGCTCCAAGAATAAAAAAAAACTTTTTTAAATGAATTTTCCATCTCAGAAATTAAGCTTTTTAACATTTCATCAGTTCATCTGAAATGTACGCAATTCATGTTTGCTTTTCACATGTGGCGAACAGAAGTTGGTTAATTTACAAATTCAGTAACTCTTACATATGTGGCACCAGCCGACGAAGATACGAAAAAAGAAGTTACAGAAATTTTACTCAAGAATGTTTAAGATTTTAGTGAGAAAGAATTACTAAAAATGCAGCAAAACAGCCTGATGAAAATATTACTAAAGCAATCAAACCAATACTGGTATAGACTCAGGTAACAAATCAGAATATAGTACCTAACCTATTTACGTAAACAATGTTTTTTAAGATACCAATTAAAGTTTGCTATAATGTTTCTTGTTGAAAATTTCATGCAAAATTTCATTTTTTAAATGAACTAAGCCATTTCATTATGTCCATCACGTTCCATGCAGTAGACACAACTGTATTTTCATGATGTGATGTTTAAAACTGGTAGCTATTACATAGCAGATGGTTTGTAAAGAATAGTGACTTTTCGGTCAACAATGAGTAGGACGTAAAGACTTCCTTTCCATGCAGTTTTGTATTGTTAAACACGTTCAATCCGGTTTACAATAAAGTAGCTTTGCATATGGTCCGAAATTCTCACTACGTATCGCAGATTTGCATGAATTCTTGGCATAGTTCTCTTTACCTGAGTTCTCAAATGACTTACTATATCAAAAAGCTACACGGCCATCAAGTCTTTTTGCCTCTTTCCTGGTATGGCATGAACACATTAATTCGTTGTTTGCCTTTACATTTTGCATTTCGATTTTCTTGTGAAATTAGTTGCTTTTCTGAAGGAGATAATAATGTTAACTGGCTGTATCCGAGTAGAGCAATTTGAAACTTTATCCTGTAGTATCAGGTTACAGTAAGTAAGGCTTGATGTAAGATGTAACTATTAGGAGGTTATACGTTTTCACGGCATTTCACCTGTATGTAGCTGTGCTTGTAGATTGGCTCCAACCTACTTTATGCAGATGATCCCATTTAGTCAGTTTTCGTTGTATGTACATGCTCATGCTGTAGAAAGTAACATTTACGTGTGAATATTATTTTCACTGCAGGCACATTTACAGTTTTTTTTAATCTGTTTGGCATCCTTATTAGGTGGGACCTTATTCGCAGTGAACCTGCTTGTAATATTGTTGCACAACCAAATGTTTGCAAAGGCATTGTTTTCAATTTTGTATACACATTTTCGTTAGTTTTCGAACATGATATTGCAGGACTCATTTATAATAACTGTTCATTTGTTTTCTGTGGGAGGCAAGGTGGCTCAACGGCTTGCATGAACGCATAAGCGAAAAGTCCCGGGTTCAATCCTGGCCTCGGTCCACTCCTGCACATCAGGAAAGAGAAGGATGACAGAAATGTAGCCGTGATCATGTCGAATGTGGCATGTAAAAAATCATATGTATTTCCTATAAGAATTGTCACTCTCTGTCCTGAGGCAACCGCATTAGTTGTAAAGGGCGTTAATTGGACTATTTTTGTTTTTTGTTACCTCCTATATCTATTTCATTTCACATTGGTGGCTTTCCAACATGAACTCATATGTCTCATTTCATACTGAGCTTTTAGTTAACTCCTCAAAATGGATGTGAAGATATTCAGTTTATATTTCTCATCTGTTAGTGCTCAAGCTGTTTGTACCATTTCAGAAAAGCCTCTGTCAGATTTGTCTTTGTCAACTTTTTCACAGATACGCTTGAAATTTGAAATTCAGGTTATTTTTGACGCCAGTAGGTGCCTTTTATGGTTTGACATTATTTGGGGATGTTTTAAATCCAAAGTTTGTAATAATTTGTTATACTATTTTAGTGAACGTTGGAAACACGCCATCTGTTATCAAAATATTTGTCCTCCGTAGCCGAGAAACAACGCAGTCTCGGGTAACTTCTTGTTTCCGTTTCACAATTAAATCGAAGTGATATTGTAATTGTACCTTATCTAAAATAAATAAAATATCACATCGTCTACTAAACTGTATATGGAGAATAAACACCGTGATGGGTTATCGCTCTTTGAATAAAAAAAAAACAGAAATATAATCTAGATAGACCTAAACTAAACGAAAGTAACTTGAAGTTTTACAATCAAATGAATACAACAGCCACATTATTGGGAATATCATTAATTATACCAAAGTTACGACTTTCTTCAGGCTGTTCAAGAAACGATTTACAATAATATTTTCATAAGGAGCTCACAATCAATACTTACACTACAGCAAAATCATAAAACGACCAAAAGGGGTGATATCATACAAAAACTCTGGGAGTACTCGCTGCGCTGATGTACGAGTTGCATTCAGAGCGTGTGTATCGATTCCACGACCTCTTGCGGAAAAAACGAAGTAGATATAATTAATCGTGTGTGCCACGTACGCGCGGTTACCCCTCTTTAACTAGAGTCCGTAAGGAGAGTTGTAGCCATGAGCGGTTAGTCTCAAGAAGAACTCCGGAAAGTTGTATAAAAGCCACAGCGATTTATTTCTTCCAGTGGTCGCATGGGGTGGGATGTTGTTAAAGCTGTATGCGACTGTACGACCTATACTGCGTCACTGCTCCTTGGTAAAAACTCGTCTCTGTCACAGTTAAAGACCATAATTCATTCAGTTTAAAGTTGGTTCATTCAGCGCTTGGGAAAACATACTTGGCTAGCGTGAGTCCTTTTCTTAAGGGAATCTTCAGTTGCATGGAATCTCAGGACTAACTGCCCATTTCACCATCTCATTTTCGCTGGAATACAGTTAGGCCTATCAAAATGGCGGCTCAAGACGAAACACGTCTTTCTCCCTCAAAAACCAAGGGCAATTTAAACATGACGCAATATAGGGGCTCGCCTTCGCTCAACACTAAAATAGTAAAAGGAAACAATCGTATTACAGTAAAGACAAAACATTGCCCGCCCAACACAGGAGCGGGCGGCTCCTTCTTACATTGTCACTAGCGCAATTGTTACAAGTTCATCCTCAGCAACACACTAGATTAAACACTGTCAAGTTACACAACTGCAATAAAATAATTACTAGACTCCCACCGAGCCCACACGACCAAGCTGAGGAAGGGAAGAAACGGGGAGGAACTTAAAGGTACTGTAGAAATTCCTCCCACAAAAACCCCATAAGGGTAAATGGACCCATCAAGTTTTGGCCATAGAAAGTAGTGATATTAGAGCCAATATGGTTGCCACCAAGTTTTCCCTTCCAACCCTGATCACTCAATCTTAACTGTCATCTTGGTGTTATCAGTTAAGGTTGAGTGATCACGGTTCGGACCACAAACTTGGTGGCAGCCATTTTCACTCTGATATCACTACTTTCTATGGCCAAAATTGATGGGTCCCTTTACCCATTTGGGTTTTTTGTATGTTTTATTTTATATCTCTGAAGGTTTCATACATATTTTTTTGTTCCAAACCGTTATCATTTACTGAGGAATAGAGCTGCAGTTGCATTTATGTTGGTACGCATACAAATAGAATGTTGTTTGTTATGTTCTTTGTTGCAATGTTTATGTGTGCGTGTTGATTTGATTTATTGATGTATTATTGCATGCCTATGTGAGGAGTATAGGATATCGCCCGCTTTCCGAGTGCTGGGATCTAACAATGTCGAGGGCGCGCAGCGCCTGAGCCATTGTTGGTTTCCAGCATGAGGAAAGCGGGCGATATCCTTCTTCTCACCCGTTTTGAAGCTATCAGTCCGAAATACATTGTTGAGCGCGAGTGGAATACATTGTTGCGTTTAGCCAGAAGAAAGTTTGTGTAGAAATTTGTTACGACGCAATGCTACACGGAACGAAAAAAGCAACGTTTAATTTTGAAAGCAGTTGCAATGTTGTAAGTTAACATGAATTCGTGAACGATTTTTTTTTGACGTTTGAGGTGGTGATGTTTTCAAAAACTGTTCTATTTATTCGGTTGCTTTATTCCTTTTTGTCATTTAATGGAAACCAACGTTTATAAAGCAGCGGTTGCAATGTTGTGAGTAACGTGAATTGCTGAGCGCTGTTTTTTTTTTTTTTTAGCTGTTGTGTATTTTATTTGTTTCAGTAAATTTATTACGTTTGTTTATTTTTCTTCCACTTTTCACTGTTAACACAAACAGGGGCTGGGATCCACGTGGAGTGCTGGAATCCAAGATCCCATCCCTCCGCCTTGGATCCCAGCACTCCTCGTCCTCGTTCAATGTTGCGCTCTCGTCGAGCTGTATTGTTATAAGAGGACTGAGAGCTTCAAAACGGGTGAGAATTCGAATTTTAATTATATAGACACTGGATTACCCGTGAACTTGTTAGCATGATTGTTTCAGATTATGGAAGTCAGTCTTTGAGTAATATTATTCGATGGTAATTTTTCCTGTGTACATTTGGTAACACAGAGTATATTTGCCGACAGATGTGTAGATGCCCAACCTTCCATTTGACATAGTACAATGATCAGTCCCTTCAGTGCTCTAATAATGGTTTTTATTTTGGGATCATGCAAGTATTTCCGAAACATAAACCAGTTAAAGTCCCCTTCAGTGTTAGACGTAACATGATTTTATGGATTTCTATTCGAAACATCACTGTTTACATACGAACTTATGATCTGATTCCCTAGTTTACTGCTGAAAACTGTATAAATTTAATTTAAGGTAAATTTAAATTTCTCTTTGGGTTAAACAGGTGTCTATAATCTTAACTTTTTTCTACAATTATTTACAGCTGGGGTGTAAGAACTGACAAAACTTATGTTTTTTATTTAACTTTTTAACTGAATGAGCAAAGCAAACAAGGTCCTGTTAAAACTCGTTGATTTGTCACTTTGCTGCTTTTGCCGGTCTGTCTTACTGTTTGTTGTACCCTTACGGCCAAACGCAAAATGATTCGAATGAAACTTGACACTAACATTCTTCATTTTGGTTGAATGTCATAATTACACATAATTGATTTTGAGATCAATACATTTTAGGGGGATGGGACGAAAATCTGAAGTAGAGTAATGGACAAAAATCACATAGGTAGACCACAAAGCAGATACATAGTTAGAGTTGTTGAAAAAAATATTCAGTATTAAATTTTCTCTTGAGTAGGTTGGTTAGGTCTATTCTTCACAGAATTACTATTTGTCCACTATTGCAGAAAGTTTTCATTTTCAAAATCAAATATTGACTATTTTTCAAATGTTTCTTTTGGGTAATTTAATATGTTAATCAAACTCAACGATTCAGCGTTATGCTCAATTCCGTTATTCTATGTGTGATTCTGCAATAATACCAAATGCATGAAAAAAATTCAACCAAATTTAATTAGATTTTCTTTGAAATATAGCTGAAGTACTGCTTTATACCAGCTTATAAAATACAGAATAGCAGACCAAAATGGAGTCTAAAAACAGCTTTTTGCTTGTAACGTTTTGCTAGTTAATTAGTTTAAGCACAAAATTTGTACGAATACACAAATTAACATATTCATCAGGAGGGGTGTATATAGGTTTGGTGAAAATGCGAGATGAAGCCCAAAATCGAGTCCAAAACACGGCTTATGGCATAACAATCAAACGCATAAACCGATTCGAATGAAAATTTGTTGGAATAGTCTTTGAAATACGGATGAATGACGTATTTACTCTATTTTCTATAAGTTGATAATAACCTATTGTGACGGCTCAAAGTGGCATCCAAAAATTATGTTTGGCCCGTAACTTGTGTGTGTATCGTTCACCAGATTCAATCACGTTACGAAAAAATTAAGATGGTGACCAAAATTGGTTCTGCCTAAGGTTCAGTTGTCAGCGTTCATGTAAGGACCTTTTACAGAAGTTAGGAGGGTCTGTCTTGTGATCCGGACCTCTTCTTTTCTGTTGGACAGTCTACGTTGACTCAAGCTAACTTTCATCATAAGGATGTTTATCCAGTTAGTTCATTCTTTCTGTTTAGTGTCCATATTTACAAGTTCCCATTTACAAGTGTCCCATTCAACAGGCTGGCAATAGTGCAAGGACCCTATTCAACAATTCAGCCCCAGGTGCAGTGCAGGGTTTCATGAATCACAAACTCATCATTGCAAATGAGACAACTGAGTGCAAATGTGTTGTACACGCGGATCCCTGTACAACATCCGATACTATCTACCTGGAGCTCTGGAGCTTACATAAAATTGACCATGGACAGGACGTGCGAAATGACATCAAGTGCCTTTGCCGTTCACGTTTCAATTCTAAGCCATACTCCAAATATAAAATGGTAGAATTACATATAAAGACCCAATAACAAACCTAAGAACTAACTCAGAAGCCTATAAAATGTAGCAAACAAATAAGAATAAAACAGAACAGAAGAGAGGGAAATACGGTGCAGAGCACAAATGCTCATTGAGAATCCACCTGACGCCAGAAACTCCAACAAAAACGTGGAAAAAAAGAGCCCCAAACCGAAAACAAGAAACACTACTCGCCAGAGATAAAGAGGTCAAGACATGAGATGACATGCAAGTTGCTTCGGGTTATATATGTTATTTCATTTGACATAGAAGTGGAACGAATATAAAATTAAACAAAGTGTGATGTAATCTGGATTATGAAAACTTTTTATATGTGAACATACGATTAGATCGAATAATTATAGTTTGTAAAAATTCTTTACTTGCGTTTTTCTTTTGTCACTGATCTGACGGTTTTTTTAAATTTCAAGATTGTTTATATTTGTTCTATATTCTTCGAGCTTTTTTGTATTAACGCGGCAGAAAAATCAATACCCAACAAACTAATGTAAGACGTTTTAAAAAAATCTACAACCATTAAAGCCTTTCGTCCATCAGCGTGAGCATTCTAAAAGTAGGCTCGTACAAACAATTCATTACATTACAAGATCATACTATTCAAATGCTCAAACTGAACATCTACCAGCGCGAGTACGCCCAGCAGCATGAGCTTTCTCAAATATGCTCCTGCAATATAACGGATTGAATCGAGGAGTATACTATGAGAACGCTCTCGCTGGTAGGGAAAGGCTTAGTGGTTGTGAATTTTTTTGCCTCTTGTAGGCTTGCGGCCAATTTTATTTAAAGTGCTGAAGTGTTAAACTTAAGGTGGATCTTTAACGTTAAAGTCATGCAGGAAAAAACATTGTCATTCGGGGGAAAATTGTACGCCGAGTAGGACAAAGTTCTATGCATAAAAGAACACTAAGTAAATCTTCCGAAACGAAAAATGAAAGCTTTCCTCTAATTTATCAGACCTTAAAGTCATAATAATATCACTGCACAGTATTTATAATTTGTTGTAGTAGTAGTTTAATCAGAGATGAGCATCTTACATACAGACTTGTCCCTCTTTTTCAAAACAAGCTCCATGACAAAATATGAAAATAACAACTGTGAAAAAAACTTAAATTGTACGTTCCTTTCGTGCATGTGAAAATGTTTTATGTGACACTTTTAGTCACCGAAGGAGTTCAAAACCGAGTGGCGCTATCTCCGACAGAATTAACAAACTACTTAAAATTCGTTCTTTTACGTTCATTTCCAAAAATGCACCAGAGATGACTTCAGTCTGATACTGGTCATTATTATTTGGACTTGAAATAAAAAAAACTGTAATTGTGTAGCAACATTAAAAAGCTTTTATTACTTGCAATGCCTTATACATATATAACAATCACAGCACATCTGTTTGAGACTTTAAAAAAAGTACATTAACTCAGCTACCTTTGAAAGAACTACTAGCCTGTTCTACCGTTGAAAGTAGTTTGTTACAAGTAGACACAGAACAGGTGAGGCACTGAAAATATATTCAATAAATTACATCCGAGCAGTTTAATTTCTTCAGTTCATTTGGTACAGTACGATAGTGTAAGTTAGCAAGCTTCCTGCAATCTGTAAAAAAAAAATACATCTATATTTATAGAAATAGTTTCAATATCTTTTCAAAACTATAATGTAATACAAAATGAAAGTTATATTTATCAAATTATGCAAAATTTGAAAGCCCGTAAGCCGAGTGAGGTTTTCCACCTAATGCAATTAACCTGCTGTTGGTATAGAAACAATAATTTGCAACCAGTGGCTCAACCTTTTTTCAGGTGCAATTCATCCCTTCCATTCCAGAAATACTATCAAAGGTGGCGTTTTGTGTACATAAGCTGGTAGCACGATTCCATCTTGCATCCTCTCAACCCACTGACAAAGTCTCTAATAGCTCGGCTATGTTAAAAAAATTCACACTGATGGGCGATGGCTTACCATGCAAGATGAGTAAAACAAGAAGATGCAATATTTCGAGACATAAAAAGAGGTGGTGGCCTCAACTTGGTTAAAATATTGAAAATGTATCATAACCTGAAGTATCAAAGTATTATACTCCTTGAAACATTACCATTTCGTATACTCATCTTGTGTGTCTAAAAACCCAGCCTAATTACAGTATAAAAATATAGACCAAAGGAGCTTTCGCCTACTCTTACTGAACACTCTCAACTGCTAACACACTTAAGTTCAAACCCGGCTTCTCCCACTGTTGCTAAACAACTATAAGCCATGCAGAGTAGCCTCCCCAGCAGCCAAGCACCTCACACACACTAACATCCTCTTCACATCTGATGCAACAAGGTCAAACTTTACAGCCCCACAGGCAATCAAATAAACAAAAATCCAAACAATTCAATATTCCAAAAAACTAAATAATTAATAAATAAATCAAACTATATAACTATAAATAAATAAATAAATAAATAAATGAATAAATAACAATACCTTACGCTACTGGTAAACTGAATTAACTAAACAAGGGTAATCATGAAGTATAAAATTAACCAATCACTTTAACAAATTAAAACATTAACTAAATAATTCTACAAATTAACTAATGAATTTACACTTATAAACCACATAGAATTAAAATTATGAAACACGTACAATCAATAATAAATTAAGCAGAGGAACAATAAACAATTAAATTATGAAATAAGTACTATCTTTATTATAATATTGGAGGCCAGCTAAAAGGAAAGCGAAAAGGAAAACCACTTCTCCCCTCCTCGCGCCCGCATTGAAAATGCACTCTCCCACTCTACGTGCATGGAAACAGGAGGCAGGCATGAGTGGTCGATCAACTCAATAAAGGTTCAATGTGACAAGTCGTCGGGCCGAACAATCACTTCTCCCCTCCTCACGCCCGCATTGTAAATGCGCTCTCCCATTCTAACTGCATTGAAAGAGGAGGCAGGCATGAGTAGTCGATCAATCCTGCAAGTCGTAGAGGAAAGTGCCGGGAAAACGTCCCGGGAAATGTGTCCGTAAACTTAATTCATGACCAGCCCCGTGCATAGCACGGGCTTTCTCTGGTAAATAATAAAATAAAGCAAGTGAACAATTAATAATAAACCGTAAACATACAACCCCCGAGCAACAAAAACAAAACAAAACAACAAAAAATAACCCCACACTAGTCAACCACTTAACATTCCCTCAGTGCCAGACGTCGTTCCATTCACCCACTTTATCCAGTTCTCTGTTGCCCTCCATAGTTATATTGCCCAATACATTAATCCATATCCCTTCATACAGCCGCCTACGCTATAACTCATGCTCTTTATCTAATAAGGCACTCTTTTCCCAATCTTCTTCGTGCTTGGTCCGTATAGCATGTTTTGCCAAAGCACTTCTCTCATTGCCCTCCATAGTTCTGTTAGTGTCCAACCCCAAAGACCTCATACAATGGTATATAAAGAGAACAGATCGTAATATCTATTCAGAAAGAAACTGCTACCGCCTGAAATATAGTGCGGGGGTAGCAGGCACACTGGTATGTGTCCAGCAGCGTGTGACATGTAGCACACTGTGAGTGACGAACCAGCACTCTCAGCGTGGCACTCTCAGTGTAGGCCCTGTGCGGACATGACACAGGGCGTACATCGAAATGGCAGCCAGAGCATCCACAAACCTCCGATTACCTGACACCTTCAAGCAAGTTTCCTGTAGGAAGCAGTGAATTGTTGCTGCAGCTTCCTTGCATTGGTCCAGACAACCCTGGCAATACCACTGAATGATTGTATATGCAATCACAAGAGCAGGCTTAAGATTTTACTGCTTATATTCCCTCAGGCAAGTCAAACGCATCTGCTTCCCCAGGCAACCGCAAATATGGGGTGAGGTCAGGATGAAGTTGTCCTCGGGTGGAGGGAATAGCCCCATAGAACTGGAGTGGGATTTCTCTCCCTGCGCCATAACCAAAGAAGGATCAAGTTGTTGAAGGGTTTCCTCAGTCAGATGGTTTCATTCTACCATCTGGTGGCGGCTTCTTCATAGGGAGCACCAAGAATTTACTGGCAATAACCTTCATTTTCGATTTCATTGGCGCTTTCTTCGTGGGCAGAGTCATAACTAATGCCCCACCCCTTGGTCTGGAGTATCAGTAGCAGCAAGAGCAGAAGTAGCCATAGCAGGAGAAGTGTCAGGAGTAGTAGCAGGAACAGCAGCATATCGGGCAGATGTCGACAGTGAGGCAGCTGTGGTTTCAGTGAACCCAAAAGAACCTGTAACGCTGACCGTTCTCGCCAAAGATATTTGCGAAATCAGCAAAATTCCAACTGGGCTGGGTGTTGGTGCACTGCCAACTAGTACCAAAGATCAACGTAGCACTGGTGCTGGTATAGTTTTGAATTCTTCCAACTCGTCTTTCACGTTTATCTCTGGATTCATCTACGTGCACATGGCAATTCCCTTAAGAGGCTGGGTACTGACCACCACACTTTACGCACTGCTCCGGGCCAACACAGTCAGCGCCCTCATGCGTGTCTGAACACAGCTAACACTGGTCGGCTTCCCTGGCACGAACAGCTGGTATGGCAGAAGCATCGACAGAGTAAAATCTGATCGGCTTTGGTACGTGACACCTGACCTTCAACCACATTGTGCTGTGGTGCAATCGGCGTGTCAAAAGGTCAGGAAAAAGGTGGAAAAAGGACAACATTTTCACCTTTCCTAGTCAGCCACCTCACAGCTGTAATGCCTTGTGATTTGAATTACTCCAAGCTGACATCATTACTGAGATGCCTCAGATCAGAGCATTCTCAACTGCCATCACACTCAAGTTTAAACCTGGCTCCTCCCACTGTTGCTAAGCAACTGCAAGCCATGCAGAACAGCCTCCCCAGCAGCCAAGCATCTCAGACACACTAACATCCTCTTCACATCTAATGCAACAAGGTCAAACTTTACAACCCACAGGCAACCAAATAAATAAAAATTCAAACAATTAAATATTGCTGCAAAGCGCCTTGACACGCACTAGGCAATGGTCCTAATCATGTTCCTGTAAAAGTTGCCTTGCCTAAGCATCGTTTTCTGCCTCCAAGAGGTATTCCCTATCGCCGTCGAAGAGATATCTTTAGATACCCTTACATCCTTTTTAGGGTTTTTTGCAATATAGACGAGTCATGTTGCTAGACATTTCAGCCCTTGCCAGTCACCACCAAGAACTTCGTGACTTGATCCCTACTTTTACAATTTGCTGAAGACTGGGCACTAGGCTCAACTATCACAGTTTCTCTCCTCTGGTGCTTGTTGCTGAATAGAGAAGGAAAAGAAATTGTACAGGAAAGGAGAAAAAGGGGACGACATGGACATGTATTCTGGACTATTAGTCCAAGGATAACTGGGTCGCAGTACAAGGCCAGAACGCTCGGGAATAAGGATGAAAAGCCTAATGGATAGACTGGGCGTATTATAATCAAACCTAAAGAATGGGATCCAAACTAATAAACATCCTCTAAGCAGCAACTCCTGCCATTCACCTCATTTCGATTAGTGCTTGTGATGGTTGTTCAAGCCCCACCATACACTCGGAAGGCACACTTGCAAACCATGTGTTGGGACTTGTAGTGTTTGAGACGAACCACAAACCCTCTGCCATTGCAGACCCTGAGCACACTAGCAAACCTTCACCTTTTAATCGCCTCCTACGACATGCAGAGGTAAGTGGGGTTATTCTAACCCAACTAACAGGGGGATAATGCATTGAATCAATATTAAGATTACAAACAAAAACGTCAAGTGTGCCGTAAAAAAGGGGTTATATGATTGAAGTTGATTTTACTTGTTAAAATGTACACGAATAAAAATTGGTGATTTTTATTTGAACAAATACATTAATTTCAAATGTACAATTCAGAAAATTGCATCTGTTTAAGCACTTTTGTGCTTTACGTAACGTATATGATTGGTAAAGCACAACAGCATTTAAACAGATGCAATTTTCTGAACTGTACATTTGATATTTCAAATAAAAATCACCAATTTTTATCAGTGTACATTTTAACAAGTAAAATCAACTTCAATCATATCACCCCTTTTTTACGGCACACTTGACGTTTTAGTTTGTAATCCGTGTACCTTTTTGAAAGCCTAAGAGAGCCATTTTGAGAGCTCTTTGAAAGCCTAAGTGGCAGATGTTAACTTAACGATCGTATCAGTTGTTTTTTGCTGCATGCGGGAGGAAACGAGAAAACACGGCTGAAATTCTCGTGCACAGTTTCTCCATAAGTTACTATTGTAGGGAAAAATAATATATTCCAGTACCATACAATTACAAATTTTAACGAAAACCTCATCTTAAAACAATAAACGCTTACAAATGAACATTTAAAAACTATCACTCTATAGCTTGCAAACCTAAACTCTAGACATCACATTTGATTTAAACATGTAAGGGATTTGGTAGTTATTGGGATTTGGTAGAGCTATTGTATGAATATACCACTATAAATATTCTTAAACCTTCTGCATTTTTTCTTTTGTTTACTGTTACTTAGGTAGGAAGTGTGTATATTTTACTGTACCTTAGTGTTGACACAGACAAGTTTTATCTGAATTCATGTTGCATTCAGTATTTAAAAAAATACTTAGCCGGACCTATCATTATACTCAGAGATATTTTGATTTCAAGGACATTCCCCATCACACGAGCCATTTTATGCTAGATTTATCATTTGAAGCATTTGAAGTGAACAGCATGACTTTTCAAATTGATGAATAAAAGCATTGGTTGATTAAGTTTAAACACGTACAATATTAAATTGAGCATAACAAAACTCAAAAATTAAAATGCTTAAACATTCTACGTTCGCATGATAAGGAATGAGAAAGTGTTCGTATTTTATTTTACATCTTATTGTAGGCTACTTAATTGGCACTTGTGTTTCAATTCCATAGCAAATATTGGACTTAGCAATGCAATAAAAGGTCTCATAAATATATTGTTTAAAATCATTTTTTTCTCGATAAAATGTTAAGTGGAAATTGCTATTCAAATAGAAATCAGTGCAAAGATAAACTCTCCAAAGATACTCATAGGATCATAAATTATGAATCTTACAGTGAGCAGAAGGGTTTTGTGAACAATGAAAAATCCTCCAACGCTAATTCCAATGTCTGTTCCTGATATTCGCTGAATGAAGAGCAGTAAATAAAACTTTGCATCATTGAGATTGTTGTCGTTGGGCTGTAATGACAAATCGAACCACCGTCAAGTAATTATTATTTTTATCCTGACTCTAAAGCTTTTTTAAAAGGATTATAAAATACAAGAATAATAATATATAGGTCTCGCATTAAAGTGACAAATGTGGGCATGCAAAAAACAAATGTAACAAATGTAGGGTATAAACACATAAAAAAAAAACAAATACATAAGACATAAGACCTAAAAATATTATGTAGGCAAATTGATTATTGCCAGTAAAATTTTCAGAAAAAATTAAACTCCCAGAACCTTATGCAGTGCATCACCAGATCCCGTTTCCCATCACATCATTATTTTTGCAGGACATCCGTTACAAATCTTTTTCACTAAATAAGATGTACTGAAATGTATAGCGAGGAAATACACCTTTGGGCATAAATACTCGTTTTTGTTATACTGGGGCTTTAAACAATGCCAGTCAACAATGCACTCTTTGGCGTCAACAATGGAGAATTCCTTCCGCCTTTAGTGACGCATGTTCTTATTTACAACAATGAAACAACTTGAACCTCGATACAGTGTGATCATTGATCACGTGTACATTAAAATCCATTTTAAAACCAACGCTTGTAAAAGGCAGAATCCTTTGGTATAATATTCACTTTATCTCCAAGGGCCAGAAGCAGTGTCAGCATGTGGCCATAGCGTTTAAACTTAAAACATCAGTAATTAAATTCTTTTGTAAAGTTACTTATAGCTAGTCAAATTATACTCCAGCCAAACGTTGTTGAATCTATATATATAATTACACAAAATCCGCAAGGAGCCAGAAGCAGCCAGCAGCAGCAGCACGCAGGACATACGATGCCATCTACCGACTGAACGGCA
>JAHWFP010089660.1:25926-44481 GCA_023313725.1 Lithobius niger
GGAAGGGGAGTGAGACGACGCAGAATGAGCGAGCGAAGCGAGCGACTCCGCTATTTTTTCTTAATGCCAGAATGTAGAGAAATTACATATACCTGTAAAGCAGAAGATTACACAGAAAGCCAGTGTGTTAGTGTAAAACAGGCATGTAACAAGCTTTTGCAGCTGGGGGTAGATCTCAAGTCCTTTCGACCTTTTCTGAATAACGACAAGCTACCGTGCACAAACAACACAGTGAAAGAGGGGTCGGGGGACATCCCTGCCCTGGCATATGTAGGAAATTTTTTGGAAAAATGCATCAATGAAACGTGAAAAATGGTGAACCCTTTTACTCAAGTTTATCCAAAACCACTAAAGGTATTATTGGATGGAAGCTTCCACATTTCAAAACTATTGCATTCTCCTTTTCATTGCTTTGTCCTTCATTCAAGGAGATTAGGTAGATTTTTGTCCTTATGCAGGGGACCTTAGGACACGTCCCCTCAGTTTCGGCACCTTACGGATAATTTTTTTCTTCAAATACAGGACATTTGTACACTTAGTACGATTTAGTTTAGCCCTTAGTTCCAGAATCTTAGGGACATTTTGTCCTCAAATGTGGGACCTTAGGACACTTACCCTCTGTTTCGGGACCTTAGGGATATTGCTGTCCTTAAACACGGAATATTAGGACAGTTGCCATCAGAATAAGGACTTTAGGGATGTTTTTGTTCTTAAATCCGGGACTTTACAAACGCTTTTTTCGAAAAAATGTAAAATTCAAAATTTTGGGAGGGTCTAGTAGACAGGCGGCGGCTCCTCCCCCACCCGCTCCTATGAGCCTGGTGTTATAAAGTTGTCAAGGTGGAATTTGTGTTGGTGTCAAGTTTCATCTAGTCCATGCATGTTTAAGCATCCTAGTAATGAGTGGCGATGTAACTAAGTCTGTCAATTCTAAAGACTGACATTACGAGCACAAAAAGAACTCTTTTCCTTAAATAGTTTTTTTTTTATCCTTTATGGTATTGCGTTGGATCACACGTAAATAGAGTGCATAAACAAAAATCGTGTATCATACGTATCATATTTCAACCAGACTGAAAAAACCCGTAAATTACCAATACAAAGAACTGCATTCATTCCAGGTCTTCGTACCGTAAAACTACAGTCCTCATCGTTTAATAAGTCACATAAGCAAACAAGTCTTGCTAAATTTAGCCCACAAGGTAAGATTGTAAAGAATTGTGACGTAAAAATGAAAACACGTCCACGGTTCTAAAATACGCCTTGCAATTGAACTGAAATGTTTAACCAAATGTTTAACTGAAATGTTTAACAGAACGAAGAAAACGACTTTGCTTCCCAACAGGGGCGAACGCAGGATTTGTGTGTGGAGTGGGCACAATGCTTAGGGTTCACAATGGAAAGGGGCGCCATGGCGGAGTGAATGAAGGAAGATAGAATCAGTGCTTCCACTCCTCACTTGCAAATTTTGACCGAGTAAAGCCAAAATTTCGTTTTTTGTTTCCCTGTGCAAGAAAAATTCCCATTTTTACTTTCTTTGTTTAATTTCCCTTTATTACACCAATAATTTTTAACATGTCCTAATTAAAAAAAAAAATTATAGACTCGTTTTAATGGCACCGGAACGCCAACTATTGACGCAAATTGAAAATTAAATTTAAACGACTACTTATCTGATTAGAACTTAGTCCTTCTGCCTTTTCTTGCTAGAAGTGAAGGATATGAATGGACGTGTAAATCTAGTACAGCCACGATTTTCGTTACTTTACACCTAATAGGCCAACAACAGACCAGAAATAAACACTAACCAAATTGTAAATAAGAGTCTAAAATATTAAAATGCGTTTGTTGAGAGTAAACGAATGGGAAATTTCGAGAAAGTGGGTCCGGATGGAGAGAAAATCGTGAGTCACAAGAGAAAATCGCAACTTGCAAAAACAACATAAAATTTCCCAATTTTATACCGTTTTCTCTTTAAATTTTTTTTTACTCTTTAAAGATCATTTTAAATCTAAACATAGAAAAATTCCCTTTAAGAAGCACTGGATAGAATATAAATCGTACATAATAATAATTTTGTACGTAGAAGTTTGGTTAAACAACTGATTACACACTAACCGTTAAAGCAAAGAACTGTTACATGAAAATTTTCTTGAAAACGCATTGAAAATAAAAGGCATGTTATGTTGTGTACGCGACTTTAAAATAAAATGAAAACAAAAGGTAAATCCATCCCAAACGAAACTTTTTTACAGTTTAAACTAGAAAACAATCGTTGGACCTATTATACGCTGAGGGGATTGAAAACTATATTTTGTTTATTATTATGCCTTTAATATAGTTGCTATTGTCACTTAAATTTAGTTTGTGGTGCTTAACTCAGCTCACATTTAGATTTTCTGGTTAGGTTTTTCAGTTTTAACAATATAACTCAAAACGCCAAGCACTACTAATTTTTACTCCATACCACTGGAAAGCTCTCATCGAGACAATCAATTTATTATATTTGATTGTCAAAATCTGTGTTAGATGAGCATAGATACCGCATTTTGATCAGAGTCGAATTTTTAAGCTGAGACCCCTAGCCGAGTTGAGACTTCAAATTATATAGTCTGCTCAAACAATGTTCAAAGTTCCGTTTCTTTAAAATTATAACCTAAAGTTCTTTTCTTTGCTTTCTCTCTTTTTCGACGGCATCACGTTTAGTTTTCACATTCTCTTCAATTAATTTATATTTCCGTAAGCGTCTGGAATTTAGTGTGTCTGAAGCACTTAATCTTTACGTTTATTACCCACAAATCAGCGCAGCGAATTCAAGGTACGCCCCAGACCTGTGTTCGAGATTGTTTTAATCACGCATTGTGAGACTTTATGTTGCCATGCTGAGAGGGAACTGTTTTGCGAAGACCGTTAAACAATTTGTGCTGTGGTGTTAACGTACTGTCTGCTGCGTTGTTTTGTTCCGTGTAAACAGCTTCGTCACCCTATTTGGAGCATAAATGTGAGATTCCTTTTGCCAGTGTATTCTGCACTTTTAATCGCATGTTGAAGATAATGCTTTTCAAAGTGAAGCTAATGTATGTCGTTAATGGAATCCATTTGGTTTTTTTGATTGCCTAAGTTTTTGTTATTTAAATTCGATGATCGAATTAATTACTTAGTTGAATTACGTGGGGAAAAGATTGTTAGTTATCAAGAAGCAAGAAAATTTTAATTTTCCATGATTTAAAAAGTTCACTTGTTCACCAGTAGAACCTGGTAAGCTTTGTAGGAATTCAACTATTCAGGATCCTAATTTGCAATGGTGAGTGTTAGAAGGATAAATTCGAAAAAATACGTAATTTCTTACGCTAATAATGGTCGATTTACGAAAACTTCGCGCTCAACAAATTAATTGGGAATTTCAACGATGTAGTAAATTCATTCCAATCGGACCTTTCGAGTTACACCCAAACTACAGAAGTAGAACCCCAACCAACTAACCAACAAGCCAACCACAGTTTTGCAACTTGTTGTCCGTCATAGGCTACGCTGTACGCTCGCTTCACTTCGACTGTAAAACTAAGGCGCCAGATTTCCTTTTACGACCTTTGTGGCCCTCCCATGCATATGTTTCTGATTTCCAACATGAATTTTTGATATTTTGGGCTCCTGTTGCTGTTGTTATTAAATGATTTGGAACCAGTTGGGACAATTACGTTGCTACTTTAGCCTAGTACACATCAAGAATTTTTTTTTGTCGTTTTACCTAACATTGAGTTCCTGGCAGTTCTGATTGGTGGAGGCTTTAGGGTGCTTATCCTTATCACGCGAGGCGTGCATTTTACCCAAGAGTTCTGATTATGCATTATGATTACGATTGTTTTAAATAGTTAAGGCGGCAGACTTTACAGGAAGGTTTGACCTCAACCGCCCATGTTAAAGCCGAAATTTCAATGCATAATTTCTCTGCTGTCTTTAAATATTTTCTTCTCATATTTACTATACAAGCTTTGTTGGACATGGTGAACGTCTTCAACAACTCTTATTAATTTCCGATTTGTCACATCGGAGAGCTGGACTTGAGCTGAAATCGTAATTTTTATTTTGGGCTTCTTGTACTTAACACGACTCGTTTCTGCGAAGCTCATTTTACATGTATTGGTCTGCAGGTGTACCCTTTCCATAAGGCCTTTTCTAATTGGTCAAGTGGTTCAGGGGCTAGGGAGCTCTAAACGACCAGATTGATTGTTTTAAATTGTTTTGATTGTTTTGCAACAATGTTAATCAAAAAATGCCAGTCGCATGGCGTAGACGGAAGATTAGGCAAATGCTAAGCATTATACTTATTACCAGTTGATTTTTGTATCGCCGCCAAGTAACAGTTGATAATCCCATTGTATACACCCGATTCTTAAAAAATTGATTGTTAATGATAAAAAGGCAGACTAACTAGCAGACATGTGTGAGTTAACTGTAAGTAACTAAAAGCATATTTTGGCATATTAAGGATAAATCCAAATGCGACAGAAATCATTCCAATTGTGGTGAATGCAAGGGAAAGGTGTAGGGATGAAGAAAAAATAAAACTTAAAGGATAAGTGTCCACCTTTCATAGAAAGAAAGATGCGTCAATAACGTTCTTTTCATGTTATGACTAGCTAGTAACTAGTAACGCTGGCCTCATGTTAAATCCCATAGACTCATTGCTCATGGTTAGTGAATAAATGGGAAGGCCTACCCTACACAGCTCAAAGTTTACACGCGAATGCATTGCCGTTTTGTTGGATAGGGGCTTGTATTTGTCAGGATAAATGTCTGGAAGGGCTTTGAAATTAGGAACCACAAAATTTAAATTTCGTTTCTTTTCCATGTTGCAACCAAAGATTTCAAGCAACAATGGCTTAGACAATCAACCCTGGTCCTTAGATTTATTGTAACAGCATGGACGAACTAAAAGCTGAACTGTAACGAAGTACAAAATAATCATTAATTTACGTTGTTGTAGATTGCGTGAGAATAGAGATGCCCGTTAAATGATGGTTACGCAACAATACGTACTTAAATGAACTTCAGGGATTCTGCATGACAATTATTTATAGACATAAAATTTCTCAAGAAAAAATGTACAGATGAAGACAAGACAGTGAGACCATTTGTAGGTTCACAGTCCTATGAAAGTTGTGATATTCACCCAAAACCAAAACTGGTGTAAAAAGTCGCCAAGTCCACCCAATACCAAAACTGGTATAAAAATCCGCTATGTTTTCAAAAAGGATCGGCCTTTCAAGGTAGTGATATCATTCAACCAGGGAAAGGCTGCCAAGGCCGTTTGTATGTGTCTATCGACTGCAAGAAACTGCAAGCATATCTTATCATGTCGAGAATAAATCTTAATGCAGCCGAAATCTTGAAAAAGTAAGGAAAAGGTGCGCAGGGATAATCTAGCAATCTTCTAGTTTTCATTTAACTTTCGAACTATTAATCGGTGCGATTAACCCTCTCTTGCATGATGTTGATTTAAAGCAACACGCTACTTCTAGGTAAAAAGAACAGAGGCCAGACACAGCAAGAGGTTTGTCCCCGGGGCAGTGGCACCAATGCGAGCAGTGGCTGCCAGTGGTCAGGATCCCCGCCTGCAGACAAGAGAATGCTGGTTCGAAACCCACGACCGACCCAATGGTTAAAAAAAAAACGACCAGAAATTAATGCATGCAACAGACGGTTAACTTGGCTATTAGAATTAACCTTGGGGCCTTTCCCTGGTTAAATGATATCACTACCTTCAAAGGCCGATCTTTATTGAAAACTTGATGGATTTTTACACCAGTTTTGGTATTGGGTGGATATAATAATTTCACGTCACTCTCCCGTGTTAAAGCTAAAATGTTAGTTGCACATTGGGCTTGCCATCCTATATTGCAAATAACGGACAAAGCCCCTTATAGGGAGCCGCGGACAAACCAAAAGAAAGACTTGCACTGAATGAACGAGCGAAACGAGCGAAATTTAGTGCATTTGCGACTAGTACAAATAGACGCATGACGCAAAATGCAAAACTTAGATTGAAGATTAAAGGGTTTGTTTCCTTATTGGTTGTACTAACCATAATTGATAAAGATACAAAACATTTAAAAAGTCAATCTAAACTGCACGTTATGCCAAAGTAACACAAATTAGGAAACAAAAACGAAATCGTTTGATGTTTAATGTAATGTTTAACTCATTCGAAGTCAAAACAGCAATTGAACACAAATAAACTTGCCTGTAAGGTTTCAGATACTGCACTGTTGCTGTACTGTTTAGTTCACGTGAAACCTTACTGTTTTCTCCAACTATTACACACGTAAATACAATTAAAGTCAGAGGCTTATTTCAAAACTTGTCATGCCCAAACAAAGTAAGAAAAATGTAAGGTTACACATTTGACTACTTTCTTGGCTAAATTTGTTCAGTGTTCTTCAGTCACGTCATCGACTTTCCGATCAGTACCCTACTTATGATACATATATATATATATCATTTTTTCCAGGCATGCAATTACATTATTACCTTCCAGGGCATTTCTAGGTTTTCAAAGACTGGAACGAACCATCACTTACCTGTAGAGCTATGGTAAGCCCACTAAGACGATTAGGTTTTAAGCATTTTCCTGTGATGTCGTGCAGCCAAGTAGAATGCACCAATCATTAGTTGAAGTATCGTGTTGTACTTCGAAAGAATTTGACTGACTTATTCCCATTTCTCAAAACGACATGTTACTTGAAATTGTCAACAACAGATAAATATCAAAAATTATTCTCCAAAAGGTAAAGTTAAGCGATTGTTTATGTTTATTTCCAGAATTTTCATGGAAAGGTTCAAAAATAAAATTGGTAAAAACATTTGAAATAGGCTACAGCAGTAAGGTTTCACGTGTACTAAACAGTACAGCAACAGTGCAGTATCTGAAACCTTACAGGAAAGTTTATTTGTGTTCTATTATTTGTGATAATTGTTGGTTAAGAAAAAAGATGACAATATTTCACTTGCTAAGAAATTAAGAGATATAAACTGAAAACTCTCTAGAATTCAAATAAATGAACCCCTGAGTACACTTTTGTGGGTCTAAACACCTTCATGTGCGCTCGATTAACAGATTCCTTTGTCTTGTAGGTTTATCGTCCTCCAGCCGAAGCCATGGCACCTTAAGGGGAGAGTAACAAGTTCCAGACGGAGATTCCTAGATCTTTTACGTGCCATAATCAACATGAGCAAAAGGTAGAATGTGTTAAAACAAAGATGAATGCAGTAAAACGAGTCGACGATGTTTGAAGGGAAAAAGTGACTGGATCAAAGGGTAAAATGTCATATACAGAAATTGCAGGTGAGACACGGACCTTAGGCTGAGAAATCACACAATTTGTTAGTGTATACCTCGTGAGTGGTGAGCTATTACACTTGGTCGAAAAGCATTTCCTGGTTCATGTCGAGGTCAAGGTGGAATACAGCACCTACTTTGACTTGTTTACCCAAACGAGATCAGCAGTATTGAGAACGAGCAAACCTGTAGTTTTTTCATAGCTTTGATTGTTTTGAAGCTATTTTATGTTATATAGATAATTCATAATTTGATTAACATTGCCAAAATAGACTTAATTCAACACCATGTTTGCACAATCATATGTGCTTTAGGTGGTGAAGGAGCTTTCAACAAGGTCAAGTACACCTTGGACTGCCGTAGTTTCCTGGGCCGAAGGCCTTGCATGCATGGTGGATGCCTTGTTGGATACAGCTAGACGTCACGGCATAATCCTTGTGTAAATAACGGAGCATTCGAAGATCCAAATGATACAATTTTATAACGTTGCATGAATATTAGTTGACTCTGGTTTTGTGTAAGACCGTTTGCCTCTTTTTCCTAAGGCAATGTATACTTTTTAGTAATAAGTTTGTTTTTACCTGGTTAATAACATCAACGTTCAGTGGGCTTGGAGAAAAGGTAACTAAACTTTGAACGCACTGGCGGGCCTGTAAAGGGGAAAAGAATTGTTACAGTATTCCAAGAATTTTGTGTAGAAAAGCATTTACATTTATTTTTATTAATTTTCTGCTGCATTTTATGAGGAATTTTGTACTGAGCGAACCAACAGAAAGAGCTTGTACATGGGAAAATAACAATATGGACAGGCGAGCATAAGGACCTACGGAAATGTCTTTACCCCACTCCAGACGATACAGATTAAATGTGTAACGATACAGATTAAATATAATTTACAAAACCACATTTTGAATACATGAATAATAAACATATTATGATATTAAATACAGTAAGTAAAGAGAAAATAGATGTTTAGAAGACCATATAAAACGTAGATATTAACCTAGAAAATGATAACGTAAAACTATTGTAAAGTCATAACTACTCAAGAACCCCAAGAAAGACGGAGAGATTTAGCAAAAGTTCTGGATAGATTTTAAAAGTATTATTTATTTGTGTAGAAACTTCTTTTGAAAGCGACATTGACAATAGGAAACTGCTAAAATCTATAACCAAAAAATAGATGGGGATCAGTAAATAAGAAATGATATCCTTCGTCATCGCATTATACAATATATATTTTCATTGTTCTTTTTTTTTCGCTTTCGTACCATTGACACAGTTTAGTTGAGTGTGTTTTATAGGTCATGAATGTTTGACAATCGGTGAATTCTTCTCAAGAAAATAGTTTTGTGGAATCCTTCTTATTGTTAAAGTCATTTAAAAAAAAAACAATGAACTCAATATTGCGTTTATCATTCTAATGGTTTGCTTCTCACGAACTTTGGATTGTACCCTATACTGGTTGTACTGGTCTAGTGCGGGATGGATGCATGGCTTCGGGCCAGTTTCCCGTTGTAATAAATTCAAATTCAATTCACTAACTTTGGTAAGTCGCAATATACAGGATTTATTATTCCTACATTATCATGTTCGCTTCTAACAAAATTTCCAACTGAGGAATGCTACACTAGAACATTTCTGGACTCATTTCCTATATCATAACATGCTTAATACACAGGAAAAGAATAAAAAAATGTTTACCACCAATCTGTTTTGGATATTCTAGAGAGTGTGGTCAAAACACCTGCCAAACATAAATCCACAATCATCTATCTGTCTTACTCTGCCTAGGTCGAAACTCGTTTCTGCGTGAATTGTGTAATGCTCTTTGCAAGGGGTTGAGGATAGTAAACGCCAGTCCATGACAATACGAACTGTTCAGTAATTTCAGTTTTTTTTTTAATTTTAAAAGTATTTGGTATTCCCTTAATATTTATGGTGTTCACCATTTACTCGCAGAAAACATAAGAATCAAAAACTGCATACAGAACAAAGAATTTATGCAAGTCTACAATGTCAGTGTGAAGTAATCAGCAGCACTTACGTTTTGAATTGCCGAATATCACACATGTTGCATATTTGGGAAGTAATTGTTATAGCCATACTTTTGCCATAATGGGTCGCGAGAAGGAATTTATTTTATATTTTTACGTCCCAGTTTGCTGTGTATCGTCCGAGGTGGAAGACCGAGGGTGTGCTGCCTATAATGACGTACAAATTGTACATAAATCGCTTATCGCGACCCATTCTTGCACAAGTATGGCTATAACTATTTTATTACCATACAACGTCATTTTTTATGGGGGTAAATGAACGATTTCAACTAAAATTTTATATGCGGATTTGATCATTTTAATGCAGTTTTGAGCAAACAATGGATCAGTGCATTTTTTGGCATTGTTGCATACTGGTTTGTTCCCTAGTTCTTGACACTGCAACAATGCCTCCATAGCCTTGTTGCTTTTGCGTCATTGTTTGGATGCCTGAAGTCGAACAGTAATGCACGTGCCCTAATTGTTATAGTTGTTGAATAGAGAGGAATTGTCTATTAGTAAACTACTGTAATGTTTGACCTCGGTCTCCCATGTTAAAGCCGAAATTTGGAAGCTTAATTTCTCCGCCGTCGTTCAACATTTGTACTGAAATTTGATATGTTAGCCTTGTGGGACTTGGCCAAAACGTGTACCAACTTTTAATAATTTCCGATTTGTCAGATTGGAGATCTGGAATTCAGCTGGAATCGTGAGTTTTATTTTTGTCTTATAGGGTGGTGGACTTTGGACACGTTTATACAATGGTCTCTACAGACTAAACCATTTGTCGTAGAAATCTGATTCTTAGCTCATTTGAAAGCTCTACTTCCGGGGATGTGCCCTTTATAGAAATATAAATTTCAATTGATCGTCCCGTTTCGGAGTTACGGTGCCCTGAACGATCAGTTTTATTGTTAAACATTGTTTTAAACATTGTTTTTATGCAACAATTCCAATCAGCAAACGCCAGACGGAAAGCGTAAGCGTAACAAGGGTGGTGAGCCAATAATTTACCTGCACGTGAAAAGGAAGCATTATCCTTATTACGAATCGATTTGTATAATGAGTTCACGTCATTCTCCCGTGTTAAAGTGTCCGTTGCTATTTGGCTTGCTGTCTTAGATTAGAAATAAAGAACAAAGCCGGTAAAAGAGAGCTGCGGAGAAACCAACTTCCAAAGGAAAGACTGCTCATTTAGTGCGTTTGCAAAGATACAGAAAATCAAATTGATACGTCAAAGTATCACGAATTAGAAAACAAAACCGAACTCGATTGATATTTAAGGTAAGGTTTAACTGAACCGAAGTCAAATCAGTAAAGGAACACAAATAAACTTTCCTGTAAGGTTTAGTATACCGCAGTGTTTCTGCACTGTTTGGTCCACGTGAAACCTTACTGCTGTATTCAACCATTAGACACGTAAATAAAATTAAATCCATATCCAAACTTTCAAAATTATTATAAGATTAATATAGTGCTACACACTCGACTATTTTGTGGGGCTAAATTTTTCAGCATTATTCAAGTCAAGTCGATTCCTTTCCGTTCATCTTATTGATACATACACCACTTTTCAAGATTTCATATTGGAGACTTCAGGTCTGTGGTCTTACATTTTTATTTTCAACGACATTTCCAGTTTTTGGAGGAGTTGCACGAACCCTGATTTTTCCTATTCTGTAGGTCTGTACTGAACACACAGTATAATTTTTAGATTTTACAGCGATGTCGTTTAACCAAGCAGAATGAACCTATATATCTGACCTAGCGTGTTCTAAAGTAAAAACTGTAAACACGTGAATACAGTAGTGACCATCAACAACTCAACAGAGCTACTGAAGTCCGGTAAGAAAAATATTGTTGTAAAATACGCCTTTATTGCTTAAATTGTGCGGTTTTTATTAAAATTTGTAAAAAAAAGGTTTGTGGAGAATTTTAAACTAGGAAGAATCGGCCATCGCCCAATTCCCCCTTTTCCTGCCTTTTTTTTTTTTTGTCCGGAGAAAATCAGCCATCGCCGTTTTCCCCCGTCCAATATCATAATATCACTTTGGTTTTTAGGAAGAAAAAGGCCCCCGCCTCTTTCCTCCCCCCCCCCAAAAAAAAAATTTTTGAAAAAAAGGTTGGAATTAGACGAAAATACGTTTAAATCCGTTTTTGTGCGTTGTTTCCGTGTCTGACCCCTTGTCGTGATAATGACTGTTATTGTCAAAAATCTCAGCGTGTGAGTCCGCTATAATAAAACTGTCTCCTAGTATTTTGCCATTAAATGGCAACTAATACCCATCCATGTTTTATTATGTTAAAATCCGAGGATTTTCTTGGTTTTTAGGCTAAAACCGACCTAGTGCGTTGACACAGAAAGAAAAATTGCAAAATCAGAAAATTGCTCCCCCCCTCCCGTTTTAACTTTTTCTTAGGTTATACGAGTGAACAGGTTTGTAGGTTTGCAAAATGTAAAGTTTTAACTGGGCAACATTTAGTGGGCCGATTTCTCTCCCATTCTTAATGTCGTGTAGCATGAACGTTTTTTCAAAGTTTTGTGCTGAAATTACGAACGGCCCAGTCCATTTTGGTGCGAGTGCCGCTGCCATGCCTCGCGCCGCATTACTGAGTATGTTTGTGCGGCGGACGACATACTGTCCTACTGTTAAAGTAAGAGGCCTATGTCGCCTGTCATAGTAGACTTTTTTCTGTGCCCTAGATGCTTTCATAGACTGTTTCACCAGTTTATACATCTCAGAAAAACGCTGCATGATTTCCATTTGAACCTCGTCCAAGTCGCGTGTTTTTGCGGGTTTCGTCCGATGTTTAATTCACTAGGTGTGTATTTACTAGCTTTGGACACAGAACTTCGCAGTGCAAAGGCGAATTCCTGCAAATGTAAATCCCATTCTCGGTGAGTAGATGTGAAACAACATAGCATGTGTTTTACTATCTTGTTATGTCTCCCAACCAGGTTTGATTTTGGATTGAAGGCCGTTAAATACTGGGTTTTAATTCCCCAGTTTTTCCACAGACTTTTCCAAATTTGAGCTATGAAGCAAGGTCTGTTGTCCGATAAAATACGAGGTAAAAAAACCCATTTTAAGACGTCTTTGACGCATTCAGCAACTTGCTTTGCTTTAGCCGTCCTGAGCGCATACAGTTCACGCCATGAACTGAATTCGTCCAGGACTACGAGTAGCCACCGTCGTCTTCGAGGGGTTACTGGTAGAGGCCCCAAAAGGTCAACTGAGACACGTTTCCAAGGTGCATTGGGAGGGTCCATTGTCGTCAGGAGTCCCGCAGGCTTCGAGGTTTCAGTTTTGCAAGTCTGACACTTCTCGCAGCTACGAACGAACTCTACAATGTCCTTCTTTGCCAATCCTGCCCACCAGTTCTTGTATCCTTTTCAGAGTTTTGAATACTCCAAATGGCCGCCTAAAGGAGACGCATGAATTGCAGCAATGGCATTGTGACGTAGTGATTTTGGTAAATACGCTTTGAAACGCAAGTTACCTTCAGCTAAATCACGAATGCTATGTGAAACATAGGTTTTACATAAGAGCCCATTATGCAAGCAGAGTCGCCCAGGTTTGGGGCTGCCTCCGTCCACAGCTGATGTACTGTCAGCTACATTACCTAACTTGGTAATCTGGCGCGATGACCACGCGTCACCAACCTGCGCCACTCGGATCTGATCCAAACTGGAAATCCGTTGGGTCTCTCAGTTACTTTTACTTGGCCCACCTTACAATCTACTTCCAGTATGGGGCCCTTAGGTTCGTCCTCATACATCCTGGAGATTGCATCTGCCACTTGGTTCAGGGAACCCTTCTTGTAACGGATTTCAAAGTCCATTCCTTGAAGTTCCAAAATCCACCGTGCCAGTCTTCCTGAAGGCTGTTTCAAGGACTTCAAGAACTGGAGAGCACTATGGTCTGTCTCGATCAGGAAAGGGGGGTTTTCAATGCAAGGCCGAAATTTCCTGATGGCATACATCACCGCACCCATCTCTTGCTCAGAGACACAGTGTTTTTTTTCGCAATTTGTCAGTCTCCTGCCTGCTAAGCAATTGGCACCAGCCCACGTCCTGCGACATGCTGCGAGATGACGCACCCAAAACCTGCTCCCTAAGCGTCTGTTGATATTTCAAACCGTTTGTCCAGGACTGGTAGTGCTAAAACACAGTTTGCCAAACTGTCTTTCAGTTTTTGCACTGCGTCTGAGTGTGTTTCTGTCTACTCCCAGACGGCATCTTCCTTTAACTACTGATAAAGGCTGTCAGCTTTGACGTGGAAATCCCTGATGTAAGCCCTGTAAAAGCCCATCATCCCGAGAAAACGTCGAAGCGACTTTAAGTTGCTAGGCTCAGGAAAATCCTTTATCACCTGTACCTTCTCTGGTAAGGGTGATATCTCCTGAGGACGAATTAAGTGCCCAGATAGGAAATTTCCTTTGCACACAGATGTATCTTTTTCAGGTTTACTGTCATCCCAGCTTTTCCAAGCCGGTACAATACATCTGCTATGTGTAGTAGATGAGATTGGTAATCCATTGAATAGATTATCAAATCGTCCACGTAGCACATAGTATGGGAGTACATAGCATCCCCCAAAACCATATCCATAGTGCGCGCAAAGGATGCTGGTCCATTGCAGAGCCCATATGGCATTTTTTTGAACTGCCATGTCCCCATATGGCAGCGAAAACAGGTGTATTTCTTGTTCTCGGTTTCCATTCCGATTTGCAAGTCGCCTGATTTTATATCTAGAACTGTAAACCATTATGCCTTGCCAAGCATTGAAAATACCTGGCTTGCATTGCTGGTTGGCTGTGGGTCCTTGACCGTCGTAGCATTTAAAAGCCTGTAGTCAAGACAAATTCTGTTAGCCCCTACCTCACCCTTTTTCGGGGCAAGGCAAGGTACAGCTCTCCAAGGTGACACTGAGCGCTCAATGACGTTTTCACGAATCCACTCAAGCCTTTGTGCTTCAATGATAGCTCTACCTCCCTATTTACAGGTCTATGTGGCAAACGAATTGGGAGTGTGCCTGGTTCGAGCTCAATCCTATGTTCATAGAGATGTGTGTTGCCTCGTTTAGATGTCAAAACATGCTTAAAATTGTTTTTAACACCTTCTCAGCTGCTTGCGTTGTGCATGTGAACAATGAGCTTCTTGAATTTTTTTCTCCAAGATTTCATCATCCTTAGCACACTGCTCATTCTCTAAACCTACATCGAGTTGCTTTAGTTGTTCAGTTGTTGTCTGTTCAACTTTAGCAAAAGGGATAGTTTCTTGTTCTTCTGAACCAATACGCCAGCCACCTTTTTGGATGTCTGGAATAAGGCCAGTCCGACCCATGAAATCCCTGCCTAAAATTACACTATCAGCTGCATTTTGTAGGATCAAGAAAGTTTGCTGAGTAGAGTAACCACCAGGCCACCTGATCGTCGATCTCATGTACCCATCACCTTGGATTTTTCCTGCCGCCAAGATGAATTGTACACAACAATCCCTGCGCCATTTTACGCCCTTCGCCTGCAAAGCACGTGTTGTGGCACCAGAAATGATCGTCGAGCTGGCACCAGTGTCGATTAACGCCAAGAATGGTAATCCTGCCACTTTAACATTAATTAAAGGTACAGTGCCACCCTTAGTTTCATCGTCTACGCCTTTGAATATCCTTACATTTGGAGCAAAAACACGTATTAGCGTTCCTTTCGAAAGTCCAGCTTCTGCTCGCCAATCAACGTTTTTCCCAGTCGTAACCTTGTTAATCCAGGTTTACGACCGTCCTCTCCGTTTTTTTGGCTTTTTTGGACACCGATTGGATCTGTGTCCGGCTTCTTGACAGGTCCAGCAAGTGCCATCAAAAGGCTTTCTTTCCTTTTGTGGTTGTTGCTCTGTCTGTTTTGTGGCTTCAGTCTTTTGCACATTTGCTGCTTTTGGGGCAGCCTTTGCACTACTGGTACCACTGGTACTCGGTGCTGTTTGGTACCGACCTGCCCTAAATCCTCTCGGATCTAGTGCAGCCATGCTAACAGGTTGCACACCCGAAAACGTGGTTTCCGGTGCAGCACTGGTCCAGCCAACGCAAAGCACCGCCTCATTTTTTGTATGTTGGCTTCCCTGTGAAGAACTCTGCTCACCGGCAACTTGAGCATAGCTTCGCCACGCAAGGCGTGGTTCTACTGACAAGGATGAGTCTGGCGGCGGCGAGTAGTTTTTCTGTGCTAGTAATAATCTACTGACTTTCGCTCCCTCTATTACCAATCCTCGCAGGGTATCGAACTTGAGACCCTGAAGGTGTTGTCTGTAATCTGGATGCATGTTTGCTGTTATTTGTCTGTAATCTGGATGCATGTTTGCTGTTAGGTGCCTGATTTTTTCACCCTGAGTTGCATCCGGCCATAAACGAGCAAAATACCCACATATTGCTTGTGCGTATCTTGAGAAAGGTTCGTCCGGTACTTGGGTCCTTTTATCAAGCTCACGCCTTAAATCCTCCTCATAATTTGGTCCTTCATACTTCAAATTAAATTCGGATTCAAAGGTTTCCCAGTTCCAAAAGGACCTAAAAACCTTAGCCATCTTTCTGCCTCACCTTGTAGGGCTAGGGGAATGATGGACTTCATTACATAAGCTTCTGCCGAGTTTAATGCAATGCTGTATTTCGACAGTGCCTGCAAAAACTCGGATGGCGATTTTTCTTCACCATGCCCAATGTAAGTTGGCATGAGGATTTTTGGTGGCTTCACTGCAAATCCCTGAAACGGATTGTGCGTGTAGTGATTGCCCGAAAAATTGTCTCTACGTTCCCGGTTTCCAGTCCCGGTCACATAATCAGGGCCAGTCCATCTATGAGCATCACTACTCGCAGCTATTCTGTCCCTGTGTGGCGTCAAACTGCCTTCATGCCGAGGTTGCCTGTACCTCCACATGTCAGCATCCGAATCCTGCATATTCAGTTGTTGCCTTCTTTCTTGTCCACCGCACGTTCTTTGATCCACTCGGTCCGTGGTTGGCTCGTGGATTGCGAGAATGAGGATGACAAGTCGTTTGGCCAGCTTCAACAGCACGATTTGGTCATCTGTAGGAGGCAAACGGTGTAGAGTGCAAAGGCCCCTGTTCGTTCTTGTTGTGTTTTGCAACATAACGAGGTTGAACTGAGTCTTTGACTCTATTTCGGTTTTCTGGTCTTAAACAATCCTCCAATTGCTCAAAAACTTTATCCCGAAATGCTTCAGGTTCAGGGCAAGCTTCTGCCCAATTTCGGAAATTTGCGTGAATCGATTCATTTTCACGTCTTTCTCCTATATCCGAACGCACTAAAAATTAGGAGATAGGCTTCTTCTGTTGTCAGAAAAATCTGGCACAAAAATGTCCCTATCCTCCCCCCAAGAATCGTCCGAATCTACACCCAAATCCTCGATTAAAGGTGCATCCCTGCGTTCTTCAATTCGTATTCTTTTCTGTGTCTGCTCTAGCCCTGAGCTGCCAGCTTTTTGAGAACATGGAAGCGGTGATAATTGTGCGTTGCCAGAAGCCATTTTATTCTTCTAACTTTGCCTATTTTGCAAAAAAAAAATCTGTGCTCTTTAGCAATTAAAAAAAAAAAATTGCGTCCAGTGCTGCTTTTTATTTTCTTAGTGTGAAGTACGTTTTTGCTCCGAAAAAAAATTTCCAGCTAAAAATTACTTCAATCCTAAATTTGCGTTAGTTTTGCCACAAATTTAAAATTCATATGTCTACTAGTTTCTGCAAAATTCACAATAATAAGTACGTGGTTCGCTTATTACTTGTAGCCGAAAAGTGCGCTCCTTCACTTTTAAGAGTTTTGCAATTTGCGTTTGTGTTGGGTTTTTGTCCCCTTCACTCTGTTATTTGCAAGTTTCCTTATTTTCTTTCCAGAAAAATTGTGATTTTATTTCTGCCAAGTTTTTAGGCCTAGCACGAATAAAATGTAGCATTTTGTGGTTTCTTGACACGCGGTCACAGGAACTAGTCCACTAACAACTCCCAATTTTAACGGTTTTTTTTACAGAGAGAAAAAAAAAACGGGGTGTTTTCTATTCATGCTAACTGGTTCTGTTTAGCATACAAAAAAACTGGCTTGTCAAGGTTGTCCACGCACGCGGCCACAGGCTGGATCTCGGCTCACCCCCAAGTGTTGTAAATCCCCTAGCAACGGGATGTGTACCCACTGCCAAGACTCTTCCCAACGGTACTTTATTTTTAATTTTAAAAAATAAAGTGGGTATTTTCATTGTGGCCTTCGAGCTATTAACTCTTACACCAAATGAACATGCGGCCCTTCGTGGGTTTCCCTACACGAATTGCCCCCAATTAGGTTCACTTTACCACCGGAATTTTTTATCGAATCGGAAGCACCGAAGTGTCGGATTCAAATCCCAAAGGACAAAGCCGCCAAAATATGTAAGTGCAACAAAAATAAAGAGGATATGCGATTTATAGCAGGGGCCATAAAGTAGAACATAGAATCCCCCTCCCTCCTCCCCGGCACAGGAAATATATTAATTTGTGTCAATGAAAACCTACCAAATTTTAACCTTTGTAATTTGCGCTCATTTATAAACAAACACTGTTTGTAGCATCTGGGAGTGCAGTGAAGACTACAGTGCTACTGTTTAGACGCCAAAATTTCCCTGGATGCTGCAACGGGTGTTTGTTTATATTTTCTCAATACAGTTTCATTTCTGCACATCGTGCGCATTTGTTAATTCGTAGTAACGCTTTGTGAATAGCCGGGTGCTACGACGCGTGTTTGTTTATATTTTTTGCATGCCCTTTCTTTTCTTTTATTTGCGTGTATTTGTTAATTCGTAGTTACACTTTGAGAATCTCCTTGGATGCTACGACAGGTGTTTGTTCATATTTTCTAAATGCAGTTTCATTTCTGTTCATTGTGCGCATTTCTTAATTCATAGTAATGCTTTGTGAATAGCTGGGTGCTACGACGAGTGTTTGTTTATATTTTTTTCCATGTCGTTTCTTTTCTTTTATTTGCGTGTATTTATTAATTCGTAGTTACGCTTCGTGAATCTCCTTGGATGCTACGACGGGTGTTTGTTCATATTTTCTCAGTGCAGTTTCATTTCTGCACATCGTGCGCATTTGTTAATTCGTAGTAACGCTTTGTGAATAGCCGGGTGCTACGACGAGTGTTTGTTTAT